>JAECUM010030467.1:0-27712 GCA_016617855.1 Megalonaias nervosa
GTAGGGTCATAAAGAACTGCAGTCAACTAAAGTAGGGTCATAAAGAACTGCAGTCTATCCCTAAAGTAGGGTCATAAAGAACTGCAGTCAACTAAAGTTGGGTCATAAAGAACTGCAGTCAACTAAAGTTATGTCATAAAGAACTGCAGTCTATCCCTAAAGTAGGGTCATAAAGAACTGCAGTCAACTAAAGTTGGGTCATAAAGAACTGCAGTCAACTAAAGTTATGTCATAAAGAACTGCAGTCTATCCCTACAGTAGGGTCATAAAGAATGGCAGTCAACTAAATTAGGGTCATAAAGAACTGCAGTCTATCCCTACAGTAGGGTCGTAAAGAACTGCAGTCAACTGAAGTTGGGTCATAAAGAACTGCAGTCAACTAAAGTTATGTCATAAAGAACTGCAGTAAACTAAATTAGGGTCATAAAGAACTGCAGTCAACTAAAGTAGGGTCATAAAGAACTGCAGTCTATCCCTAAAGTAGGATCGTATTACCTCCTGAAAATGTATGGCAAACAACTGTTGTGTTCATTAAAATATGTTTAAAATATCAATGTTGACATAAAGGGGATAAGAAAAAAAATCTACCAACCTTTGAACGCTCTTGTTTGGTATAGTGATAAAAGTACGGGTTGTATTGTTCATAAAACTCTGGTTTAAGTTCATATCTCCCTTTTCCCAGGCCAGGAGACTTCCTGCAGACAGAAATTGCATCATCACAACTCACTGTTGATTGTACAGTACATACCTGAACATCAAACACTCAAGTACTCTACATAACTCAAACATCAAACACTCAAGTACTCTATATAACTCAAACATCAAACACTCAAGTACACATTACATAACTCAAACATCAAACACTCAAGTAAACATTACATAACTCAAACATCAAACACTCAAGTACACACTACATAACTCAAACATCAAACACTCAAGTACTCTATATAACTCAAACATCAAACACTCAAGTACACATTACATAACTCAAACATCAAACACTCAAGTAAACATTACATAACTCAAACATCAAACACTCAAGTACACACTACATAACTCAAACATCAAACACTCAAGTACTCTATATAACTCAAACATCAAACACTCAAGTACACATTACATAACTCAAACATCAAACACTCAAGTAAACATTACATAACTCAAACATCAAACACTCAAGTACACACTACATAACTCAAACATCAAACACTCAAGTACTCTATATAACTCAAACATCAAACACTCAAGTACACATTACATAACTCAAACATCAAACACTCAAGTAAACATTACATAACTCAAACATCAAACACTCAAGTACTCTACATAACTCAAACATCAAACACTTGTGTATACTGTATAATTCAAACTTCAAACACTCAAGAACTCTATATAATTCAAACACTAGACACTCAAGCACTCTATTCAACTCAAGCAAACACTCAAGTACACTCTACATCACTTCAATGTTATGCTCAAATATGCTGCTAAATCTTGTCTTGCTTGCAACAGGTAAAATGTACAAAAATTATTTGGGCCTGCAAAATTTTTATCGAATATTTGGCCTGTGTGTACATGTTCACTCTTTACATCTCTAATACCATATATACTCACTCATAAGTCATTCCAACAACAAAATGCACAGACCCAGTTCTACTGTCAAATAATGCACCACAGTTCTGGGTCTATGCAGTTTCTTTCAGGACTAATCTGTCTAACAAACAACTTAGACAATGATCTGCCGTGATGACAGATCAGTCAATGTTATCCGCATGGATTGGACTTTTACATGAATACATTCTGTACATAAATCTGCTGTTTCTGTGATCAAACAATGCATTTTTCCATATCAATATGTGCAATGCAGAATTCATAATGTCAAAAACCATTTTCATTTAAAACAATTTGAACTGACTTTTGTTGGATCTGTCACATTTAATGATGCTCTATGAATGCAATAATAAGGTAAATGAAACAATACAGTATATTAAACTGTGTGTCAAATGGATGGGAATGATGAACAAATTCTTTTCTACTCAAAGGGTGCAGTTTTATGCTTTCACCTGTAAAAACACATTTTATGAAAAACTGTATACAAAATGGGTAAGAAAAACCCCTACAAACTGTTCTTACATGATGGACCATAGGCAATGGTAATCATGGAGTTTGGTTGTAAGAAAGAAAAATAGGTAGACAATATAATATTTGGATCTCAATCTGTATTTTGACATATTCACCTGTATACCTATCTTTTGGGGTGTTTGTGGGAAGATTCCATCTACAATGAATAGATGTGAATACACATTATTCTGAAAGAAATCAGAACAGAAGACAGTGACAAATCCATGTAATTGCAGTGAAACTGTGTGATATCTAAAAGCCACAAACTTCAATAAATGGTAATTTAACAACAAGAAAATTTAATTAATCAGTTTGTTACAAATGAGTTCCATTGCTTCAAGCATGATTTTCAAGTTATTTTACTTACTTGAAAACAGCAACATCATTAACAACATCTTCTAATCCAGTTTCATTATTTACCTGAAATGAAGAAAATGTTATAATGATCCAATTTCATGGGGCACAGGCAGAATGCTTTGTCACAGTACATGTAGTATGCTTTGTTACAGTACATATAAATTGCTTTGTTACAGTACATGTACAATGCTTTGTTACAGTACATGTAGCATCCAATATTAAAGTACTTTATACTCTTTCAAGCAATAAACACGTGATATGGCCCCAAGAGTAGCCGTTGATATATCAATGAAGAATAAGCGTATGTTCTCCTCGGTCCCAACCAAAGGTAGGACCCAAGGGCTGGAAGGTCACAAGTATACTATGCTGTTATCTATCCCATATAGGGTAATAACTGGATGCAAAATAAGCATAACACGAATGGTACATTTTACACCAACTGCATGTTTAACATACTGTCGGTGATGATACCATGAATCAGCTGAAGAGCGGAAGATCCCCCTCTGACTTCTAAAGTGAGGGAACAGAAATATTACTGGGTGATAAAAATTTTACTCTAAACACCAAAATACATGGTTTTCCCTTTTCCATTTCAGGCAAGTGCATGGCCAGCATTTCTAGCTTTTAAGTCAACCACAATCTTTGAAATTTTGACTCAGACTTTTAGGTTTGTTCTTGGGCAGTTCATGACATGCAGTCTGAATCCCTAGCTGACATTGATACTGGGAAACTTCCATAGTTTCTGTTCAATCAGATTTCCGATGATATTTCTAATGTATTAATAGTATCCAAGCTATCATTGGCATTTTAAATATCCTGATACAGGTGAGAAATCATACAAAGGAACTTTAAAACAATCCCTTATCAACCTGTGACTGGCCATTGCCCCAAGCACAACTGAATGGATTTCTAATCTGGTGCCATTTGGCAGCATGAAAGACTCATAGAAAAGGCTGATAAGCAAACAACCTTACAAAGAGCAAAGTATGGCCAGACTTCATTTAGATGCATCAAACTGTAAGCCATCCTCAATGTTTGGTCGAGGTCAGTGATGCAGAACTAATTATTTTATGCAGAAACCACTGGTCTTCCTTTCAGCCACAGTGACCCTTAATTTTTATTCTTTTAAACCCTAAGAGATTGGCCTCTTCCTTACCCCAACTTCAAGCCATCTACAAAGTTTGGTCCAAATTTGTGCTGAAACCATTTTTCTTCATTCAGATGCTCCAATTGGTAACTGTAGATGGCAGGCATCCAAAACCTATCATGCATTTTTACCCATTGGCAATTCCAAGGACATACTCCATTTGGTAATTGTAGATGGCAGGCATCTAAAAACTATCATGCATTTTCACCTGTTGGCCACATTCAAGGACATATTCCATTATGTAAATGTAGATGGCAGGCATCTAAAAACTATAATAAATTTGTACCCATTGGCCACATCAAAGGACATACTCCAGAACCAAGAGTGGTACATGGTGATATGAAAGAATGTGATAACATTGCAATTATAATATCCACTTAACTGAATAAGGCTTTATTGAAAATTAATAATAATAATAATCCAATGAAACTTGTTTTTTAAAGACCACATCATATGCCAACTAAAAGTAATCTGTCATTAGATGTCATCATGTTATATGACAGTTGATTTATGCATAAAAAAGCAAATTTGTACTAAATTATGTTTCTCTGAGAATATTAACCCAACTACATTAATGATAGGAAAGAAGCTCCACTACCTCTCAAATTCAGCAATAAAAAAGACAAAATATGCATCTCTCCCATCTATATAACATAGACAAATGGAAAAAGACTCTTACTCATTACCTCTCTTGGCCACTACATTGTTGCTATGGCTGTTTCTTTCAATAAAAATACTCACAATTGTGGAAAGTGTGGATGGGATGAATAGTAACAGGATCGGGTAAGTACCCTCAGAAACATAATTTATGAAAAATTGTATTTCTCCTCTGGATAGATTTCTGGGTCACATTAACATTTAGAAAAAGGAGAACTGGTTATAGGAAAAGGAAATGCTGTGCATCCTATCTCTACAATGGTCTCTTTTCAAATTATAAAAACTGTATTCCCTATAAGTGGATAAAACACTTTTAAGATGAGACCATCAAAACCAATAGTTACCTAAGTTGTGACAACCATACCTGGACCACAGATTATCTTGTCTAAACTGGAGATAGTCTGAAAGCTGAATAACTGTATCCACCTGTGAACATGTACTAAAATGTGAACATGTTTGAACAAGACCTGCTGTTCATTTCATATGCCAGTGAGAAGGATTGGCCGTTTCCCTGATATTATATCAAGAATGAAAGAATCTTATCTGATGGCATATTATACACTTTCAAATGCAGTTCTAATATTGTTAACACTGATATTATATCAAGAATGGAAGAATCTTATCTGATGGCATATTATACACTCTCAAATACGACTTTAACATATGGGTATATGTAGTACTGACATCTTCTGGTAGTGCCTTCGTCAATTCACTATGAGCCATGGCAGATATACATAGCTGGTGAATCACTTCACGTCTCACTCTATCTGCATCTGTCACTTCTCCAATTCCAGGGACATATCTCTCACCTGAAATACATGGCATATTGAGTACTCAGAAAACATTGGTCCAAAGCTATGTGGAAAACATGGGCCTAAAGCTATGTGGCATACAATGAAAAATTCATCATTTTTTCTGAAAAAAATGGAGAGTTACATATCAGGTAAAAATATATGCTTAGACATTTATTCAACAATTTCAAATTCCCCTCTACCATGAGTGACATTTGACCAAAGCTGCATGCTAGGCAGTACAGGCTCATAGTGAACAGATATCCTTAAATGACCAGCACATACACTGAGCAATCAGACATGAATCACAGGATATCTCATTATAAAAACTTGTCTTAATTAAACTGCCAAATAAACATCATAACAAAGTCAATTTCAGAGGTCACCAGTTCTAGTTTACAGATTGTTTCTTTGTAGGACAATGAATAAAGGTGTCACCAAATAAGCCTAATTTGAAGTTGACAATGAATACAGGTGTCACCAATTAAGCCTAATTTAAAGTTGACAATGAATTAAGGTGTCACCAATTAAGCCTAATTTAAAGTTGAATTAAGGTGTCACCAATTAAGCCTAATTTGAAGTTGACACTGAATTAAGGTGTCACAAATTAAGCCTAATTTGAAGTTAACAAGGTCTAGTTTACATATTCTTGTCAGACAATGAAATGAGGTGTCAATGACTAACCTTGTTTGATCATTATTTGGTTCCAATTGTTAAAACACTCTAAAACAATAAAACAAAAGATAACACAAATGTGATCCTGAATTTTAAATTAGTTTTGTTTTTTGTAGGGAATGATAAACTAATTTTAACTATGTATAACTTGCCAGTCATCACTGTTTATCTTACCCTATCCACTATGGAAAAACCTCATCTGTGTCAGATGCACCAACCTCCTGTACCCAGTCAGACTCCATGTCATAGATCCATGTGCAATAGCACATCCTCATTCTGTTTTAGGACCTTGACTAATGAAGGACATCAGAGCAGGGTATGGAGGATGGCATCTAATAGTGACCAATAAATATTACATAATCACAAGAGTCCCTTGAAGTGACTGATACTCCACTAGGTGAAAAGAATTTCCATGAATTCAAGATAAGACCATTTCTTCCTTTTAACTATTGAGTGTTAAAATTATCTCTGATATTCTTCAGGTATAATTTTTTTTAAAAATTAGCTACTGTGGCACATATGCTGGTTGTTGGCTTCATACCATTTTTACTCTGGACAAAGTAGAAATCAGAAGAAGTGTTTTGGTGAAAAAACCCATGTCATAATGATCATCCATTTAGGAGTTGTAACAACTTGATTTTTAAGACAGCTATTTTGACATCCAAACTGGACATACGACTGGTGCCATTTTCATTTAGGATCAACTAGGTATCACAAGAAGTCTATTGTTCAAAATGCCAGGTTGATACAGCCATCCAATCGTATAAATAACAATACCTTGCCTATCTTGAAAAAACTGTCTGCAAGGATATTATTGTTTTCTGGAATGTGGCAAACTCAAAGTGTAATTCCTTCTGATTCTGCCCAATACAGAAGGTTCCAGTCTTCTACACTGAAAGAAGGAGCATGAGTACCTCCTTCTTGTCTAATGTATGCAACCACTGCTGTCTTGTCTGAGAAGACCATCATGCAAGTAACTTGATCTATTCACCTTTCTGGGGCAAATAGCACAGTCTCATTTCCAAATTGTTTATGTGGAGGAAACTTTCTTCCTGGGACCAATAAAATGCCACCCTTGAGATCTTCAGGCTGACAGAGAATCCTTTGTGGTTTTCAGATCACCATTAGGAGAAAGTGGAGAGGTCATAAATGGAACTTCCCTAAGTTCTGCTATGGAGTTCAATGTTCCTAGATGAAAGAGGTAACAGCATGCTGAAAACAAAGTCTTGGCCTGTAGAAACCTCAAGAAATCCTGCATTCGATTAATCTGCCAGAACATGAACTTGGCACAGACATTCATTCCTTTGTAGACAAAATCCGTAAAAGGAAATGACTCTAATTCCTCTCAGTTTGGTGTAAGTCCTAGCTGAGTCATTGCAGACAAATGAATTAACATGGACTGTTTCTTGTGGTCATGCAGCCATCATCAAAGCACTAGAGAGGGGATACCCCAGTCATCAAAGTACTAGAGAGGGGATACCCAGGTCATCAAAGTACTAGAGAAGGTATACCCCAGATAAGACTTTGGACACTAAGGCAAGATCAAACATCACAGCTCAGAATAAGAAAACTTCCTGTCCAATCAAAAATAGACAGGAAAGGAAAGATTGGGATTAGGAAATTAGCATCCTGAAGGTGAAAGGAAATTACCCCGTCTCTGCTGCCTAGATGGTACTCTAGACTGATGCTACAGTCTACATCTTCAAAGTTATTTATGGAGGAAAGATCTATAATGAATCTCAGTTTTCTGCCTTTTTGGGGTAGCACAGAAGGCTGGTGACTCGATATTTTGAACCCTAGCTTCTGTGCCCTTTGAAAGACGGTTGTGCACTTCTTCCTTTAGTTCAATTACATTTGATTGTTGGAACAAGATGCGAGTCCTTGAGAGAGGAGAAAGTTCTGTATGTTAACAGAAGGAAAGGGCCTATGTTGATGGTTCTTTAGGTCCTGAGATGCAACAGATGAAGCAAGATGATTGAAGAGAGCCTCTGATTCTAGTAGATCAGCCCTGAGGAGGAGATTCTTGCTATGTTCTAACAAGACCTCTGATGTGACATCTTGGTAAGGGTGGAACAGCTCCCTCAATCTAACCATGGCAACAGACAATGCATGTCTTGATGTCCTGGCTAATAATTCAATAAATGCTGCATCACAACAGCTGATACTGAATATTCCTTCAGATGACTGATGGAAAATACTGCAAACAGATCAGCATGTGAAGCAATGGACTTAGTCTCCAAAGTGTTCTGAGTTTTCACCAATAGGCTAGCAATTGACCCAAAAGAAATCCTTTGTTGGAAATGGGGGGGGGGAGCACATGCATGCACAGGGCCCAATAGGCCAGGTGGAGAAGTGGACACTATAAAAGATCTTGCAGATTCCTGCCCTTTACTCAACCTTTGTGTAAGCAACTAAGGTAGAGTGAGGGAACAAAAGCAGATCCGACCTTGACATGGCAACTAAAATGCTTTCAAAATTACAAAGGATGCACTTATCCCCAAAGTTCAAGGGCTTAAGGCAAAGGCTGGGGAGGGGAGGAAGGTAGTAGACCCATTTACTGCCTTCAAAAAGAACCATGAGAATGGCTTTCATTTCCATGAGGTTAAGAAAAGTTTTCTCCTAAGGCATCCATATGCCACTGATGATACAGTAGTGTGTTCTCCAAGCCATTTAACTGGCAATGTAACAGGTCCATGCCCATACAATGGCAATGTAACAGGTCCATGCCCATACAATGGCAATGTAACAGGTCCATGCCCATACAATGGCAATGTAACAGGTCCATGCCCATACAATGGCAATGTAACATGTCCATTCCCATACAGTGGCAATGTAACAGGTCCATGCCCATACAATGGCAATGTAACAGGTCCATGCCCATATAATGGCAATGTAACAGGTCCATGCCCGTACAATGGCAATGTAACAGGTCCGTGCCCACATGAGTAGTCCAAGAAACTAAGAAACCTCACCTAAAATGCTTTCTCCAACACATAAGCTATGCTTTTGATTTGTTTGGGAGAACAAGCTAAGTTAATATATGATAAGAGTTCCACATCTAGATGGACAAAATGTTGAAAGGGGATAAGGTCTGATTTCTTTACAGTTATTATCCACCCTGATATGCGAATGAGGGAAGTAAGGTTGTTCATGTTATGAAACAAAAACAAAACACACAAAATGTTTTTATAATTCTAGCAGTAATGTTGGAAACTCTAGATATTTGCAGTAAATGAACACACTGTAAACTGAAATATTTTTACATTTTCATTGCCACTATACCATTCATGGTATGCAATGTGTTTATCTGTTTTGCAATGGTATTCATTACATTATACTTGTATCTCGTTATCTGGAATTTAATTACAGGTAAATCATATAATACTCATTGCCAAGTCAAGTGTCCACCAATGTTGTTTATCAACATCTACAAAATGTGGATACAAAATCTCACCACAAAGAAATTCTTGCATAACCAGGATTGTGAATGCTCCAGTCTTTAAAAACCATGGCAAGATTCAGAATGACAAACTGTCATCATCATCTACGTCCACCAAGGCATTAATCTTGTAGGTAGTTATGACTCAAGCTGGAGGAGGGCATTCTGCCAAAGAGAAAATCCTATATACTTCCTCTATCACTGCAGTGAACTAAATTCTGTTTGTGTTCCATTGTCTGATTGGCATCATCCTGCATTTCCATTTCACTCTCTTCATCAATGGGAAATGATGTGAGGTATCATCAGCATGAATCATCATTTTTTCCTTAGGATATGTCATCAGTAGTGATCGCATTATAGAATGCTGCCCTGGTGTGGCCAGTTTGGCTTGGTTTGACAGCTCCATAAGTAATGTCTGATAAGAATTTCATAGGAATGGTCAGTTTGACCAATGGTCAGCATGCTCGCCAGTATATAGTTCATTTGGTCAGCAGTCAGAACAGCATACCAATGACGATATATACCTTGCAATCCAGTGGGCTGATGAAAGGTTGGTACGGGTTGGTGTTAGGTGTTATCTACAGTATATACAAATGAAGTAATATTCCAGCACAGTTTCTGTGTCTTCTTGGGGGCATGGAGAAGGCATCTCAACATCGCTCATGAGACTAATCAATTATTCTACTGTATTTTCAGATACAGTATATTTTGGTGCTGTTCTGCATCTACCTGTGGGGGTGCATAGGGCATCTCAACATTTCCTATATGACTAATCAACAATATGGATATAAGGTGTACGTTAAAAGTCTTGCTATATGTATTGAAATGTGCCCTTGACCTGTTTTTTCTTCCAAATTTGGGACTACATATTTCAGACCAAAGTGCACACATATTACATGTGTATAACTGAATGCACAGATATGTCTTGAGTCCATCCTAAATGACTTCTTGCATCAGGCTGTCATAAACTAAGGTCTCTTTATTTTACAGGTATGAAAGTAAGGTCTCTTTATTTTACAGGCATGAAAGTAAGGTCTCTTTATTTTACAGGCATGAAAGTAAGGTCTCTTTATTTTACAGGTATGAAAGTAAGGTCTCTTTATTTTACAGGTATGAAAGTAAGGTCTCTATTTTACAGGTATGAAAGTAAGGTCTCTTTATTTTACAGGTATGAAAGTATGGTCTCTATTTTACAGGTATGAAAGTAAGGTCTCTTTATTTTACAGGCATGAAAGTAAGGTCTCTTTATTTTACAGGCATGAAAGTAAGGTCTCTTTATTTTACAGGCATGAAAGTAAGGTCTCTATTTTACAGGTATGAAAGTAAGGTCTCTTTATTTTACAGGTATGAAAGTAAGGTCTCTATTTTACAGGTATGAAAGTAAGGTCTCTTTATTTTACAGGCATGAAAGTAAGGTCTCTTTATTTTACAGGCATGAAAGTAAGGTCTCTATTTTACAGGTATGAAAGTAAGGTCTCTTTATTTTACAGGTATGAAAGTAAGGTCTCTATTTTACAGGTATGAAAGTAAGGTCTCTTTATTTTACAGGTATGAAAGTATGGTCTCTATTTTACAGGTATGAAAGTAAGGTCTCTTTATTTTACAGGCATGAAAGTAAGGTCTCTTTATTTTACAGGCATGAAAGTAAGGTCTCTTTATTTTTCCAGGTATGAAAGTAAGGTCTCTTTATTTTACAGGTATGAAAGTAAGGTCTCTTTATTTTACAGGTATGAAAGTAAGGTCTCTTTATTTTACAGGTATGAAAGTAAGGTCTCTTTATTTTAGAGGTATAAAAGTAAGTTCTGTTTATATCAGTACTGAGGTGATTAAGAAAAAGTAAGTTTGAAAAGATAGTAAAATTGACTGCTTACTAAGGATGACAATCAGAAGGTCTAGGAACTCCTCAGATAAAATGATTGTCTGCCTTACACTGTCTTCTTGCCCACTAGGGATGTCATAATCATGTCTGAAATAAAAATGTACAGAATTCAACTCCATGATTATTTACTTGTGTATAAGGCATATTTAACTGCTGCAAACAGAGTCAACACAGACCTGCCATCTGATCAAGCACCAGCAGATCTGACTCTATAGTGTCTGCTAAATATCATAAGTCATACTACAGTAACTGCAATGGCTTGCCATTGTAAATCCCCATGCTTTTTACTGCATATTCCAACATAACCTCCCAGACTGTGCCACTGTAAATCCCAATGCTATATACTGCATATTACAACACAATTCACCATTGTAAATCCCCATGCTATTTAATGCATATTCCAACACAACCCACCTGACAGTATGCCATTGTAAATCCCCATGCTTTTTAATGCATATTTCAACAAATCCCACCTGACAATGAGCCATTGTAAATCCCCATGGTTTTTACTGCATATTCCAACACGATCCATCTGACAGTGTGCCAGTGTAAATCCCCATGTGTTTTACTGCATATTCCAACACAACCCACCTGACAGTGTGCCATTGTAAATCCCCATGCTTTTTACTGCATATTCCAACACAACCCATCTAATAGTGTGCCACTGTAAATCCCCATGCTTTTTACTGCATATTCCAACACAACCCACCTGACAGCATGTCATAGGTCATGATGTGAAATCAGTCAAATGTATGATGTATATTTTGGCAATGATTGCATTATAAAGTAGGATTAAGATATGTCCTTGTCATTGTACATTTGTAAATATGACTTATGACCACCCCAAAGGACTCTAGAGCGAGAGTCAAGGATAACAAAACTTTGGCAGATGGTTATCACTGACACAGCATAGCTACAAAGTTTTGTAAGACCCCATCCAACAGTTCAGGAGATATTTTAGCAAAATGATAGACAGACAGATGGAGGTTATTACAATATCCTCAACTTTAAAATTATCCTATGGATAATAAGACAGACCCTGACATGGCAGTGCATTATACAATACCTGTTTTGGATCTATGCCAAATGCATTTGGCATGCATACCACACACCAATTTATAGTACAAATGCTTCACAGTATTAATACCCAGTGCTAGAAACCCTTTTGTCTCATTCCAATATATTTGTGTCTCATGGTTTGCCTGTGTGAGGAAGTCATGTAAATAGCCTATCATACATGACTATATATGTAGCAGCACTACAGATGAATGCACTCAGTAACACTATGAAGAATGCACAGTGACACTACAGATGAACACACACAGTGCCACTACAGATGAACTCACTCAGTGATACTAGAGATGAATATACTCCTCAGTAACACTACAGATGAATGCACTTGGTAACACTATAGATGAATGCACTTGGTAACACTACAGATGTTGTTCTTGTTGTAGGTTTAACACCATTTTTCAGCACAAGATAGGCTGGCTTTACATGGCAGCCAGTATAAATGGTGGAGGAAGAACCAGGGAAAACCCCAGAAAGAACCACAGACCCACAAGAAGCTACTGGCAAGCATTCTCACGTAACCACAATGGTCGAGCCCAAGACTCAAACCCATACAGATGGAGGTGAGATGGCAGTGATCCATAATGGTGAGCACTTTAGACCACCTGGTACTACAGATGAATGCACTAAGTAACAGTACAGATGAATGCACTCAGTGATACTACAGATGAATGCACTAAGTAACACTACAGATGAATGCACTACGTAACAGTACAGATGAATGCACTAAGTAACAGTACAGATGAATGCACTAAGTAACACTACAGATGAATGCACTCAGTCACAGTACAGATGAATGCACTAAGTAACAGTACAGATGAATGCACTCAGTGATACTACAGATGAATGCACTAAGTAACACTACAGATGAATGCACTAAGTAACAGTACAGATGAATGCACTAAGTAACACTACAGATGAATGCACTCAGTGACACTACAGATGAATGCACTAAGTAACACTACAGATGAATGCACTAAGTAACACTACAGATGAATGCACTCAGTGATACAACAGATGAATGCACTAAGTAACACTACAGATGAATGCACTCAGTGACACTACAGATGAATGCACTCAGTGACACTACAGATGAATGCACTAAGTAACAGTACAGATGAATGCATTAAGTAACAGTACAGATGAATGCACTAAGTAACACTACAGATGAATGCACTCAGTGATACTACAGATGAATGCACTAAGTAACACTACAGATGAATGCACTAAGTAACAGTACAGATGAATGCACTCAGTGATACTACAGATGAATGCACTAAGTAACACTACAGATGAATGCACTAAGTAACAGTACAGATGAATGCACTCAGTGATACTACAGATGAATGCACTAAGCAACACTACAGATGAATGCACTAAGTAACACTACAGATGAATGCACTCAGTGATACTACAGATGAATGCACTAAGTAACATTACAGATGAATGCACAAAGTAACACTACAGATGAATGCACTCAGTGATCCTACAGATGAATGCACTAAGTAACACTACAGATGAATGCACTAAGTAACACTACAGATGAATGCACTAAGTAACAGTACAGATGAATGCACACAGTGATACTACAGATGAATGCACTAAGTAACACTACAGATGAATGCACTAAGTAACACTACAGATGAATGCACTAAGTAACACTACAGAATGCACTAAGTAACACTACAGATGAATGCACTAAGTAACACTACAGATGAATGCACTAAGTAACAGTACAGATGAATGCACTAAGTAACACTACAGAATGCACTAAGTAACACTACAGATGAATGCACTAAGTAACACTACAGATGAATGCACTAAGTAACAGTACAGATGAATGCACTCAGTGATACTACAGATGAATGCACTAAGTAACACTACAGATGAATGCACTCAGTGATACTACAGATGAATGCACTCAGTGATACTACAGATGAATGCACTAAGTAACACTACAGATGAATGCACTCAGTGATACTACAGATGAATGCACTAAGTAACACTACAGATGAATGCACTAAGTAACACTACAGATAAATGCACTAAGTAACACTACAGATGAATGCACTAAGTAACACTACAGATGAAATCACTCAATGGTACTATAGATGAATGCACTTCTCAGTAACACTACAGATGAATGCACTCAGTGATATTAAAGATGAATGCACTCAGTGATATTTAAGATGAATGCACTCAGTGATATTTAAGATGAATGCACTCTGTAACTCTAAAGATGGATGCACACAGTCACACTATAAATAAGGCCTTTATGCTTATGGTCATTAACGTCTACAATGTTTAAGAATTTTATTCAAAGACACATTTTGCCAGCCTATAAGCAATAATTGCTTACAACAAATTCTTCAATGAATTGTAATATGAATCTTTTTACACCCTTCTAAATGAAATCAAAACTCATAGAAAACCTGTTATATTCCTAACGCTATATCTGTACAAATGATGTGCTGTTAGTTGTGTCCCACAAGTGTGATTTCCTATTACACACCATGGATTCCTTTTACATCACAGTGTTTCTATCATAATGCAAAGTATATGTAATATATGGTTAGCCATTCCATTGTAAAGATTAAAAAGGTGGGTGTGTATGTGTGTTTGATTAGATTTTAAATGCAGCTTTAACAATTTGAGTCATATCGCTATGATGTCTGCAGTGTGACAGTTTATAGTGATGTCTAGCACTGAGGCATCATGCCGCAGACATGTAGCATTATGTCCCACCCAGTCACATTATCCTGACACCAGGCCAACCAGTCCTAACACTAACATCTTAATGCAGAGTGCAAGTGAGGCAGCTGCTAATACCTTTTTATAAGTCTTTGGTAGGACTACGCTACAATTTGAACCTGCGACCTCCAGCATCTGAAGCAGATGCTCTAACCATTTAGGTCACCAGAGTGGTAGGTGCGATAAAAGTCAGATGTTTAAGACAATGATTAAAATGAACCTTAAACCCTCAAGCCAACCATTTTTAAGCTCCTTTTCTTTATATTTTCTGTGTGTATATTGTCTGGTAATTTTCCTGCTATTTCAATTTTTTCCCAGATTATCATGCAAAATATTTTGATATTTGATTAATCTTACAAGATATATAGGTATGACTTGTAGAAGTTAAAACTGCACTTAGATGTTTGGATTTTAATCTATGGATTATCATATTAATATCTTTTCATATAATTATCATCTTGATATGGGCCCTTATGAAAATAAGATAGATACATGTATTCATCTCAATGTTTCATCTCTGATACAGACTAATTAGTTAGTATACAGCTGATAGTCATATAAGAATATTTTCACAAAACTGCAGGAGTTCAGCCAACACGAAGAATAGGACTGATGTTTTTCACTATGTAAACAAAAAACTCAATTTAATCTGCCAGCAATATTTTCAAATAACTTGACAAGAAGAGTTCTCTGTTAAACCTGAAGGGGAATTAGATGCTATTTTCATTTCATATAAGAACTATAGTAGGGTGTGTTTGGCAATTTTATTCAGAAATAATACTGATTATAAACTAAATCAATACAAAAAAGATAAAATTACAAATTATTTGATAGTTTATAAGACAGATCAAAGGAAGAATAAAATATTAATTAATGGGCGAAATAATGATAAGCCACAATTTTATGAAATGAATGATTTTATTGTTTGCTGTGGTGACTGGAACTTGATATTGGGATAAGGAAAAGGATTTAGAAAATTATAAAAACATATATACCCAAATAAAAAAAACTGACAGCTATGATGGAAAGTTTATAATTATTTGATATTTGGAGGATCTTCAATGAAAGCAATAAGAGTTTACATGGAAAAGAAAAATCCGAGGCAACAAAATGCTGACTTGATTTTGAATGATTTTACTGAATATGTTTTAAGTAGTTGTATTGTGCTAGGTTACAGATCTTGCATAAATGTAAGAGAGGAAAATTCTGAAGAAAATACACTTCAAATTGAGATGCTGCATACTTGGAAAATCAAATATAATAATAATAGTGTTTATTTGTAATATAGACCACTGGCCCATGGTACATATCCATACATTATCCAGTACAAAAAGATGGTATAGTGCGTAACAAAAGAGCATCATATTTATAAGAAGTAATATAAATGAAAGTAATAATTATTGCTTTTCTCGGATATAGGTGAGATACAAGCATATACTGCACAGTAATCAAACAAACAAATGTAATCGTAACCCTAAAACTTGTGTGGAGCAAGATTTGTGATACTGTTCCAAAGTCTTATGTAGCAGGAGTCGTTGATAAAATGGTTTCTCTAATCTTTAAGGCTTTTATAGTAAACATTGCTAAATTAGCCATCAGAATTTTACTAGTATCATTGTGTATAAAGGACCTAAATTTTTTAAAGTTGGATTTTTATATACAAAGGTGGGTAAGTATTTTCTTCCAGTACACACGAGGTGACAGACACGATAATTGTGCTCACAAGAATTCCCAAATTTTAGGATATTTTTTTACAGATAACACATTGGCGAGTTTTCGTAGGTGTGATAATAACAACTTTATCATAACAAATATGCATAAACAATAACATGAACGTTTGAAAAAGTGATGCTATTTGGAATGAAAATGTGAACAAAGAAGGTCAGATACTGTACAAACCCATGCAAAAGCGGCTTCGGGTCACACTACACGTAACTGAAGTATACTGTTCGCCATCTGTTAAGTTTTAAGATGGGTATTGGTTTGGAGCGGTGGAGGTGCAGGATTTGATGTTTCATCCAGCCAAACAAATCTCTGAAATCTACATCAATCACAAAAATGGAAATCAGTGGTTTATCTCTGGCAGTGAAATGTGTATTGTTTTTCTTGTTATTTGTGCATGGAGTGAAGACTAATCCAGGACCTGGACCTAGGGGGAGACACCCAAAACCAGTCAAAGAGACAGAACACATCCACAAGGGTCACATACGACAAATAGTTCTCTCAATAATACCAGACCACATCATCTTACCAATGAATGGGTGGCAAACTCGCAAAACACATTATGTACATGGATGGGTAACTCTGAACCCAATCTTGCAAGTCCAATTCGGGCTAGTGTTTCTGTACTTCCGCAGCTGAACTCCCGGGCCTCAGCAAATAGTATGACAGAAAGGGAAAGGGAAGATATGAATGATGATACCTTTATAGAGTCGGCAGAAACAATGGATTCAAGCTTGAGAAATTTAATGCTCAAGATAAGAAATGAAGTAAGGAAACTTAATGAATGATTTATATCTACTGACTGTTCCTTAGATGAGCTGAAAAACAAAAATGAATTGCTTACTAATCAGAATATGGTCCTCTGCAAGAAGATTGAGAACCTGACAGAGAAAGTTATTGAATTGGAAACATGATTGCAGGTGAATGAACAAAAGCTTGAGCTGCAAAGAGACGTATTCCCGTTGAGAGAATCTGATGTTTTATGTTGTGCCTGAAATCCGTGAAAAGAAGTGGGAGGATACAGAAAAATCTATTAAAGTGTATATGAGGGATGCACTTAGTTTAGATTCAGAGAGGATTGACGCTGAAAGAGCCCACCGGCTGAGATCAAAAGAAAACACGTGATTGCTGAATTTTCAAATTATAAAGACAAAAGAGAAAGTACTGACATGCTATAGAGAAACAAGGAAAGAAGCCAATGAAACAGCCACGAGGACCACGTCTGAGAATGAAAACACAGCGGCAGCTAGTAAACCAGTTAACATATGTGTAGCTGAAGATTTTCCATTGAGAAAAGCCATTGAACAAGGGTGTGTGTGTGTGTGTGTGTGTGTGATTTGGATTTTTAACATAGCTTTAAAAAATTTTCAGTCATATCACTACAATGTCTGCAGTGTGACAGTTTATAGTGATGTCTAGCACTGGGGCATCATGCCGCAGACATGTAGCATGATGTCCCACCCAGTCACATTATCCTGACACCAGGCCAACCAGTCCTAACACTAACCTCTTAATGCTGAGCGCCAAGTGAGGCAGCTGTTAGTACCATTTTTTAAGTCATTAGTATGGCTCGGCCATGGATCGAACCAACGACCTCCCGCATCTGAGGCAGACGCTCTAACCACTAGCTAATAATAGATGGTTACACATATGTATTTGATGAGGTTAGAAATGATGCTGTTCTTGTAGACAAAAGATAGGACTCTGGCCGAGGCCTACAATATGTGTATGAGGAGAACGGTTCTACTTCTGTGCTAGGTTGTTTGGTTGTTGTGGGGCTTAATGCCATTTTTCAGCACACGATAGGCTATACATGGCGGCCAGTATTAATGGTGGAGGAAGAAACCGGGAAATCCATGGAAAGAACCACCGACCCACGAGAAGATACTGGCAAGCTTTCTCACATATCCACATTCGCCGAATCTTAGACTCGAACCCACGCAGACAGAGGTGAGATGGCAGTGATCCGTAACGGAGAGCGCTTTAGACCACTCGGCCACTCGGGGCCCCTAGGTTGTTTGGTATGGAATATATCTGGTTTAAGTGAGAAAGTTTCTAAAGAAGAGAGGTCAGATTTTATTAATTATGTTGAAAAATCTGATATACAAGGCTTTGTTGAAACATGGGCAGAAACTATTGATCAGTTTAATATTAATGGTTACAAAAACTTTGATAGCATAAGAATTAAACCACAATCTGCTAAAAGAAATTCAAGAGGGATCTCGGTTTTTGTTTGTGAACCCCTCTTCAAGCATTTTAATATAGTTAGAGAAAAAAGTGCCTCAAAAAATATTTGGTTTGTTGTTTTGTCTAAGGCTAGCATACTGAAGTCGAACTTAAAATTTTAGTTTTGTCTATTTGTCACCTGAATACTCCTCTATTCAGTCAGAAGAAAATGTATATGCAGTGGTAGAAAATGAGTTAGCTCACCTAAAAATTAAATATGCTGACTATAAAAAAATAATTGCAGGTGATTTTAATGCCTATGCTGGAACGGAGCCAGATTGTATCAAATATGACAGTATTATTGACCAACTTCAAGAATTTAATTATATAGCAGATGAAGTAATATATGATCGGGCTAATCAAGATGTAAGGGAGATAAATCACTACGGAGAAAAACTTTTACAACTATGCCAAATGACTGGATTGAGAATTGCCAGTGGTAGATGTGGATCAGACAAAGGGATAGGGAAATTTACATGTATGCATGGCAATTCGGCCTCAACAATAGATTATGTCTCAGCCAACGTATGTGTTTTAAAAAATATATCCTCTGACATAGATGATAGATTGGAATCAATACACATGCCCATTGTATTTTCACTTGTCTACATGGGTAAACTAGAGCAAATGGCTATTAAGTGTCTCTGGGGATAATGAAATAAATAAATACATATGGAACAAAGAAGATGGTCTATCTTTTATCCAAAATTGCAAAGATCTATTATCTCAAAATATGGACAAGATTTTAAATGATATAAACAATAACATACTTAATGAATGCGTCAAAACATTTACTGATCTCTACCATGATGCAGCAAGCACAATGAAAACAATCAATAGAAAGCAAATTCTAGCTGTGACATCTCCAAGAAGAATTGTTAAATGTCAGCCTTGGTTTGATACATATTGCACAAATGCCAAAAGCAAAGCCTTAAGATATCTAAAACAGTTTAGACTAAAATGTACAAGTGAATCACTTGAAGATTATAAATTTTATAGAAATATGTATAAATCTCTTACAAGAAGCAAGCAAAAGCAATATGAATTAAAACAAAAAAATAGCCTTTTATCTGCATTATACTCTAAAGATACACAACTTTTCTGGCACCATGGAAAGAACCCAAGCACTGGTATGCAAAAAAACAGTATCACGTCTGCAACTTGGTATGAATATTTTTCCAGTTCTGTTGACCAGATAGAGGAAACTGAAAACATTCAAGTAATTCACAAGACTTTAGATAGAACAATCACTGAAGAAGAGGTAGGCCTAGCATTGAGTAAACTGAAACATAACAAAGCTAGGGAAATAGATGCTTTATCCAGCGACTTCTTTCTATGTACGAGCAACATAAATGCACCAATATTAACAATATTATTTAATAAACTATTTGCTGTTGGATATTATCCAGAATATTGGTCAACGGCTATCATCATACTAATTTTGAAGAAAGGGGATGCAAATGAACCCCCCAATTACAGAGGCATTAGTTTACTACCTGTATTAAGCAAAGTGTTTACATCAATTTAAATAACAGAATAAATGAATGGGTGGAGGAAAACGAATTACTGGGCGAAGAGCAAGCAGGATTTAGTGCTGGGTACTCTACAGCAGATAATATACATTAATTGGTAAATATTTAAGAAAACAGAGAGGTAGATTCTAAGTCCAACAGTCTTATTACTGATGTGTTTAATTGCCCTTTGGGCATGTGCCAAGGTTGTGTTTTATCGCCTTTACTCTTTTCTTTATTTTTGAATGATTTGAAACCCTTTTTAGCTGAAGGAAACAGGGGAGTGTCTGTAGAAATGTTAGAACTATTTTCACTGTTGTATGCAGATGATTTAATTGCCTTTGCTGACACTGCCCACCAGTTGTAAAATATGCTCAATTAGTTGCATACGTAAGTGGAAATTAAAGGTGAATATGGAAAAAAAACAACAGTGGTTGTATTTCGCAGAGGTGGCTATCTCAGAAGTTGTGAAAAGTGGTACTATGGCCATACAGAGGTAAAGATTGAATCATATTATAAGTACTAAGAATCATATTTACTTAAAAAAACTCTTGGTGTATGTGCCAGAAAACTCTATCCTTACAGGTGCTGAAGGCTGTGCATATATTGAAACAAAGTCTTTCAAAATTTGGCAGATTACCTGTAACTGGATTGCTTCATCTGTTTGACGCAAAGATAGATCTCATACTTAATTATGGAGCTGAGGTTTGGGGGTTTTATGATGCCAATGATATTGAAAAAGCTCATTTGTCATTTTGTAAATATATCCTTGGTACATCTCAGTCTACTCCAAATATAACGAATTAGGAAGAATTGGTATGCAGTGTATAAGATATAAACATATTTTGAAACATTGGCTAAGAATTCTAAAAATGCCAGAAGACAGATATCCTAAACAATGCTACGATTTACAGTTAAGGCTGGGGGGAAAATTATGATTGCTGGGCTAACTATGTTAAAAAGCTTCTATTTACATTTGGATTTGGCAATGTTTGGTGTACTCAGGGCATACATGATGAACATATATTTCTTAGATTGTTCAGCCATAGATGTGAAGATATTTTTAGGCAAAAGCTGCAGGATGAAATTAAGTCGATGGACAGACTGCATTTCCATAGGTCATTGGGAGTAGAATTTACTTGTCAAAAATATCTAGAATTGTTGGGAGAAAACGATCTTTGTTATATAATCACTATGCTTAGAGCAGGGAACTTGCCAATCAGACGTAATACCGAAGATATGAAAGTATCTGCTATGCAGAAAGATTGTGTCAAATTTGTAACAGTAACATCGAAAATGAATTCCATTTAATTAATGCTTGTCTGCTATATGGAGAAATATGAATCAAATATATCAAGATTACAATAGTGTAAAAAGTAAACAAAGAAATACATGTCTCATAAAATAGAAAAGAACAACTATAACCAATATGATAATAACACTTTCAGCAGTGGATATTTTTTACACTTTAGACAATGAACAGCTAAAACATGGAAAACTAATATAAATGTCCACTGAAAAAATTGTAAATATTCTAACTGAATTAAATTAAATATTATAATATTTAGAAATGATGAATACACCACAAAGATTTACTACTTACTTGACCCACTGCATAAGACCAAACTTTTGAAGAAGGTGAATCAAAAACTCATCAGAGCTGATAATGGATGCTGCCACCTGAATTATTTAACAAGATTTGATCAGATGGAAATATATAAAATGCATACTTACTCTACTAGAACTTTTTCATCTGGTTAAACATGTGCAATTTTGTTATACATCATTTTGAAATATCAGTAATTCATGTGCTGATTTAAATGTTTCTCTTTCAAAACCTTTCTCTTGTCAGTCCTTTTTTAAGTCATGAATGATGACCATGATAATCAGATTACAAGATGTGACCAAAGCAATGCCATTCATTGAAAGTCTAACAGGACACCTGAGGTTAAAATGTGACCTAAGACTATGGAATGTAACTCATACACTGTCTTGTGTGGCAGCAAACATTTCAAAGCAACAAATTGTGTACAATCCCTAGTAGCTTTTACATGACCACTGCTGTATGGTGCTGGCCATTTTGCTCATACAAATACATGCCAATTGTCAATTATTAAATTAGCTATTTTACTCATGCATTAAACTTTTGTTTTTATTTTTTTAAATTTTTTGTTTCAAATTCTAAGTTTGTATTATTCAAAATGTGATATTAAATCTGTATTAAGACAGATTGGTTTGACTATTCAAAGGTTTGAAGCAACTTGCCCCAAAACTTTAACCATGGAAAGTACGGAGTCACTAAATCTGACACTGATAAAAATACTATGATGACTATATAAGCGCACTCAATGACTTGATACTTCAAATAGTCATGCTTCAAACAAAATTTTCTTTATGGAGTTTTTAAATATGGAAAACATTTCAGTGGTAATTAACCAATTTCTAGTGGTTATCCAAAGAGAGAGTGTGTGTGTGTGTGTGTGTGTGTGTGTGTGTGTGAGTGAGATTTGGATTTTAATGTAGCTTTAACAATTTTTCAGTCATATCACTACGATGTCTGCAGTGTGGCAGTTTATAGTGATGACTAGCACTGAGGCATCATGCCGCAGGCATGTAGCATCATGTCCCACCCAGTTACATTATCCTGACACCAGGTCGACCAGTCCTAACACTAACCTCTTAATGCTGAGCGCCAAGCGAGGCAGCTGTTAGTACCATTTTTGTAAGTCTTTGGTATGACTCGGCCGAGGATTGAACCCACGACCTCCCGCATCCAAGGAGGATGCTCTAACCACTAGGCCACCTGAGCAGTGGTCATCCGAAGAGATTGACTCATTCTTTCCACACAAAACAGGTATCTGATTATTTTCAGACTATGAATTAAATGGAAAAGAAATGATACTATGAAAATCGGATCATTACAAGCAGTTATCAATCTTAAATCAGGTTTCATAACAAGTGTCATTATATATATGAATTCTTGTGCTAATGGATGGCAATGGATGATCTTGTTATTTTCCTCTTTTTGGACAATGTCAAGAAATGTATTAGGTGCTCTTAAGCATACAATGGAATCTTATCAGTTACCTGCATACACATAGGTCAAATCATGCAATGTACTTAAGTGTGAATTAAACGTAAAATTTCATGAAAACAATTTTTAAGAAATATTTTTAAATTTGGAAAAAGCAGCTTTAAAACAATTTCATCATTATGTAGGTAACTAATAAATCACTGTGTTTGCAACACTGGATACTTTGATCCCACCCAAACAATATGTACTTGCGAGCTCATCTCATTTTATTTTTTATTTCATTCTTGCCGAGAATATCAAGCAATACAAATGCTATAATCTGTAACAATGACCCATTATCTCACTTTATTTTCATCTTGCCTAGAATATTAAACAATACAAATGCTATAACAATGACCTATCATCAAAGAATTGTATGAACATCAAAAAGTCATGTAGGCCAAACTGATGACCACCGGCGTGGGCCGAGCTGATGGCTTTCAAAGACATGACAATAAGATAGAGTGACTGAATCAAGGATGCTAAATTGCCTGTCTTTTGAAGAAGTACTTACTTGCAACATGACGATGTCCTTGTCATACATTTCTGTCCTGCATTTGACATTCTGATAGAAGAAAATCTGTTCAAATAAACAAATTGAAAATTAAAGTAACATAAAATTAAAGCAACTCACATAAAAATAAACTACTCACATAAAAGTAAAGTACTCACATAAAAGTAAAGTAACTCACATAAAATTAAAGTAACTCCCATGAAATTAAAGTAACTCACAAAAATTAAAGTAACTCACATAAAAGTAAAGTACTCACAAAAATTAAAGTAACTCACATAAAAGTAAAGTACTCACATAAAAGTAAAGTAACTCACATAAAATTAAAGTAACTCACATAAAAGTAAAGTAACTCACATAAAAGTAAAGTACTCACATAAAAATAAAGTACTCACATAACAGTAAAGTACTTGCATAACAGTAAAGTACTCACTTATAAGTCAGATCCAAGTGCACAGACACAGACCTGCTGTTATATAATGCACAAGCAGATCTAGGTCTATGAAGTCTGTCATGCATAATCAGTAAAACAACACACCGCATTCAGCAATGACAGATTAGTGTCCATCTTACCGCAATAGCAAATCAGGGTCTATGTTATTTGCATTATGCAATGGCAGATCAGGGTCTGTGTTATTTGAATATGCAATGGCAGATGTTATCTGCGTCATGCAATGGCAGATCAGGGCCTAAGCTATTTGCAGCTGGACCAACTTATAAGAAAGTATATACAGTATCATCAAGTAAATAGATGTGTAGATGTACTTCTATGATCCAATGTAAGATGGCAAATATGCCAAGTAAACAGATGTACAGATGTATTTCTATGATCCAACGTAAGATGGCAAATATGTTAAGTAAACAGATGTACAGATGTATTTCTATGATCCAACGTAAGATGGCAAATATGTCAAGTAAATAGATGTACAGATGTATTTCTATGATCCAATGTAAGATGGAAAATATGTCAAGTAAATAGATGTACAGATGTATTTCTATGATCCAATGTAAGATGGAAAATATGTCAAGTAAATAGATGTACAGATGTATTTCTTTGATCCAATGTAAGATGGCAAATATGTCAAGTAAATAGATGTATAGATGTATTTCTATGATCCAATGTAAGATGGCAAATATGTCAAGTAAACAGATGTACACATGTATTTCTATGGTCAAATGTAAGATGGCAAATATGTCAAAGTAAATAGATGTATAGATGCATTTTTTAATCAAATATATAGAGGCAAAAAAGCAAATAAATAGTACTTTTAGCAACATGATGAAGTCCAGCTTTCTGGAAAAGGCATAATTAACATCTGATGAAAATGGACTGTTGTGATGAGAATTTTGCTGTACAGTTTGATTAGCAACCATTCCGTACAGAAACTGCAAATCATTCCCTCTTCCTACATATGATTGTCATCACAGAGTAAATATAAATCAGATTTACCTTTTCTTTTGTAAAAATCATGTATATATTTTGTCAATACTGAATGAATACTGACAGCATACACACTATACAAAGACAGCATACATACTATACAAAGACAGCATACATACTACACAGAGACAGCATACATACTATACAAAGACAGCATACATACTACACAGACAGCATACATACTACACAGAGACAGCATACATACTACACAAAGACAGTATACACACTAAACAAAGACAGCATTCTTACTATACAAAGACAGCATTCTTACTATACAAAGACAGCATACATACTATGCAAAAACATACATACTATGCAAAGGCATCATACATACTATGCAAAGACAACATACATACTGTACAAAGACAGCAAACATACTACACAAAGACAGCATACATACTACACAAAGACAGTATACACACTAAACAAAGACAGCATACGTACTATAGAAAGACAGATGGTCTATTGTGATCCAAGAATGGTTACATGATGACTGCCCAGTTAGTGGTAATAGAGAGAAATGCAGCTCTTCCACCACAAGATTAACAGTCAGAGCTATAGTATTAGGTCAGTACTGAGGTGCTTGGTTATTGCAGCAATGGAAATTAGTAATGACAGGTCATCCCAGAGCCTTTGGACATTGGCTGGTGATTGCATTGGATTGAGATAGATCTATATGGTACCAGGCCAACTAGAATCATAACTGATACAGACCATTTCATGGGTATAGACTGCCTTGAGTCCATAATAGCAACTAGATACAATGGCACTAAACTAGCCATGGATCAACATAGGACTTGAATGGCACTATACTGAATGTCTCTTCCTGTGGGTGCCTGTGTT
This sequence comes from Megalonaias nervosa, assembly GCA_016617855.1. Classification (NCBI taxonomy): domain Eukaryota; kingdom Metazoa; phylum Mollusca; class Bivalvia; order Unionida; family Unionidae; genus Megalonaias; species Megalonaias nervosa. The sequence continues at coordinate 26,216 of JAECUM010030467.1, forward strand.
ATGATGCCTGGATGGAATATGTAAAATCTGATCATCATATGCAGTCCCCTTCAGGCATATCCGTTGGCAAGATAGGATTCAGCGAAAATCATGAGTTACCTATTATCTGATGGAAGAGTCTGGTCTTGAAAGAACACGGTTGTAATTTCCATTCTTTTTGTACCAAGTTCATGATGCCAGGATGGATTATGGGTATACTAGATCCCTGTAACTGGTCCCTACCTGCATAAGGTGAGGCTGTCTGATCTGCTGTTGACTGCTGTCTATCTACCTTAAATCTCACATGAAGTATAGATGGGCTGTCATAGCTGTCTGGAAGAAGCCCTAATGGTACTACTGCAAACATCTGTTCCAGCTGAGGTTAATGATGCCAAATGGGATATTGGATCTAAAAGGCCAATATTTACCTGCATCAGATGAGGCCATGTATAAGCTGGTGATCAGTGCTGGTACTCTACCTCGGATGCCATAATAAGTATAGACAGGCTGTTGTACCAATGCAGAATCAATGGTGGAACTACTAATGGCATTATCCTCCCTTTTACTGGTGTGCTACCTGAATTGCATTTAACTTGTGCAATGCAAGATTGTAGTCCCAAGAATCTCCATCCAACATTTGCATGTTACATTATGACCTGAATCAGACCCCATATATTCCAGACATGTAGTAAGATTAGCCTCAGCCTATTCAAGTTCTTGCACTGACAGCAACTTAACTCAGCCTATTAGTTTGATGCCTGTGAATACAGGGCAAACGGATAGCCTCCACTAGTAAAATCATCCAAGTGTTGCATAACTAGCATGAAGTGGATGTTTATGGGTTTATGGGTTTATGGGTTTATGGTTTTATGGGTTTATGGGTTTATGGTTTATGGGTTTATGGTTTTATGGGTTTATGGGTTTATGGTTTATGGGTTTATGGTTTATGGTTTATGGGTTTATGGGTTTATGGTTTTATGGGTTTATGGTTTATGGGTTTATGGTTTATGGGTTTATGGTTTATGGGTTTATGGGTTTATGGTTTATGGGTTTATGGGTTTATGGTTTATGGGTTTATGGTTTATGGGTTTATGGGTTTATGGTTTTATGGGTTTATGGTTTTATGGGTTTATGGTTTTATGGGTTTATGGTTTTATGGGTTTATGGGTTTATGGTTTTATGGGTTTATGGTTTTATGGGTTTATGGGTTTATGGTTTTATGGGTTTATGGGTTTATGGTTTTATGGGTTTATGAGTTTATGGTTTTATGGGTTTATGGGTTTATGGTTTTATGGGTTTATGGGTTTATGGTTTTATGGGTTTATGGGTTTATGGTTTTATGGGTTTATAGTTTTATGGGTTTATGGGTTTATGGTTTTATGGGTTTATGGGTTTATGAGTTTATGGTTTTATGGGTTTATGGGTTTATGGTTTTATGGGTTTATGGGTTTATGGTTTATGGTTTTATGGGTTTATGGGTTTATGGATTTATGGTTTTATGGGTTTATGGGTTTATGG
>JAECUM010030468.1:0-2500 GCA_016617855.1 Megalonaias nervosa
TAATTTTATGTTTATTCGTCGCACGCTAATTTTTATATGAAATAAAAACAAACTGTTGTTGCAAATGTTCCTAAACGTTGTCATATGTAGTGTTGCATTTGTTTTTATCTCTTATAACATTGAGATGTATTAGATTTATATTTCCCACCCCCAGATTTATATTTCCCACCACCAGATGTGTATTTCCCACCCCCAGATTTGTTTTTCCCACCCCTCTATCAAATTGGAACAACCAGCTAAAAAGTCATTATTTACCTAAGCTTGAAGTCTGCAATATAAAATTCGCTGCAACTGGTGGATGCGAAGGAACAAAATTACAGCACTGTGTCTCTAATTCGAAAATAAATGCACCTGGAAATCATCTCCAACCCCATATAGACTGCTAAATTTTAAACTTTATGTATCTCCCTCCAAATTTTTCATTAAACAGCATGTATATATGTACGTACGTACGTATGTATGTGTGTATGTATGTATGTATGTATGTACGTATGTATGTATGTATGTATGTATGTATGTATGTATGTATGTATGTACGTATAAATCGTTGCACATTATTTTCTTTCTACTTTAGCCAGGAGATGTCATTGTTCCAGGTGCTGGAAGTTTGTATCGTAACCGTATATTCAATTGCGTCATACCGAAGAGGAACCTTATCCCTTTCCGAGGACGCCCAAATCATAAAGAAGAACTTTTTCAATGTTATCAGAATGCGTTTCAAATGGCTTCAGCAAAAAATATTTCTGTGATGGCACTTTACGTGCTTGGTACAGGTAGAAAATTTTTTAAACTCAATTTGTTTCAAAGAATACATTAAACAATGTATTATCTTTGGTAATATATTTTTTCTTTGTTGTTATATCTAAATAAGTAAAGTTGAACCTATAATGACGATACGTTGAGATTTAATAAAATTTTAATTGTTATACATAATTGCATAATGTCATATTTCCTGTTGTATACAGGGATGTATACTTCGTATATTTGACACTGTGGCGTGAGCATATTGAGGGCTTTTATGGATCTTTGCTATATTATTTCTTTCTTTATTTAAATCATTATTTATTTATTTAGTGTGAAATTCTTCTTTTCTTTCGAATACAATTTTTGGGGTTTTCCGAAAAACCTCATTCTAATCGCTACTTAAACTTAAAGATTGGCAAAAAGGAATCATAATGTTGCAACTATTGGATCATTTTTCGTGAGACATACGGAGTATTTATAGGGGGAGAACAAGGCAATAAAAGTTATTTTCTTCTCATACAAGCATGGACGAAGTTGAATGGCAATTCCAGTCATTATTAATATTGTCATTATGCAGCTAAGTGGGTCATATGCAAAATAAGAGCTTAAAATATCTCTACCACCATATGAAGATATTATACTGCTTTGTTTAATGTTCGATAGCAATATGACCTCTTCTTGATTAAGGGAGTGGGTTTTGTTTCTCAGTAACTAATATTTTATGGAAACATCAGCTTTTTTAAAGGACAACACAACTTTATTTTCGATACAGGTGTGGCAACAAGCCGCATTACAAATGTAAGTTGTTTATTATTATTATTATTATTATTATTATTATTATTATTATTATTATTATTATTATTATTATCATTATTATTTCAGATATTGACTATTTTGACAAGGAAATTTGCTGTTCAGCTCTGGTGGACGCACTCAAGTCTCTTAGCGAGTCCACAGTTCAAAGCTCTCTATCCACACTACACATTATATGCAGAACAAAGGTTATAGTAACCAGCCTGTTAAATCAGTTCAACTGTCTGTTCAAAAATGGCTAATAACTACCATAAACTTTTTTTTCTGTAAGTCTGATTGTATACGAATATTCACCTTGTTTTTGTTACTTTTCATTTGGAAGCCCTAAAATGTGGTTATATTTTAATATAAAGAAAGTTCTGATCGGACTTATTATGATTTTTACCTTGTGAATTCAAATTATGTGATATTGCAATAATAAAATGTAAAATATTACATCTTTGAGATTTTATGGTGGCCAGAAGATATTAATTAAATGAGCAAAATCAAGTCTTACTGGAAGAAAACCAATCAACAGAACAGTATAGTGGCTATTTATCGTTGATGACTTCGAAGTCATATGATGACATGGATGGATCGAAAGGAAACTAGATTTGTCATCAGAAAAAAAAAATGGCAAGCACATTGTGTTATTTTTAATGGGGTTCTTTCCTAGTCAGGTGCAATTTTGTATAATTGTATTGATGTAACTTTCAGAATCATAATTTTAAATACAAACGAAAATGAATACATACATTCATACATACATACATACATACATACATACATACATACATACATACATACATCATACGCACACACGCGCACACATACATACTGTTATGTATATTTAATTGTTTGTTTGTTAGTTATTTAAAAAAAATTATATGCTATTGTAATGTAACATTGTATGCTGGACTTGACTTTGTCAAAACTGAATTCATTTCTGCATTACCTGATTGAC
>JAECUM010030468.1:7500-27402 GCA_016617855.1 Megalonaias nervosa
CTTGAGCTCTCTACCCCATGGAAGAGTCCCCAAATAAACATCCAGAAAGGGTGTTAGCCAAAAGAAACAGAACATGGGCGTGCCGCATAATAGTCATAAGAGAGACAACAATGTAAGGACCCCATGAAAGTCACACAGGCTATCGAGGGGCTCCATTGAAGGGTAACCGCTAGGATCTACTGATTATTTTTGATAAAAATTACAAACATGCATACATACAGACATACATAGAAAGGGGAAATAATTCTCTAGCAGAGGAGGAGCAGAGTTAATCACAGATTAACCAAAGATTTTATCCAGACCTATACGATATCTGGATCTTGGATCGTGTAGATTTATTGTAATAAATCCAAACGGAACAACTTGTGCTTGAGCAAAAAAGTTTCTGAACTTAATCATGTCCATGTCCCCTGAACACCAAGTATAATAAATATTCTGTAGAGTATAATTATCTACTCCATTAAACACAACCAAAATATTGCAGTTATCTCTGATCACTTTAGGTATCTGTGTATATCTTTGTGTAACATAAATCACGTCAGTATTTTTGTGACGACCTCGAGAAAATATTCTAGCTGGATTAGATTGTTTGTCCAGCATTACATCATTGTATACTACGAGATTATTAATGAATCTATCTAAGTCATCTACAGACGGGGCTTCATCAATATTGGTGATAAAATCAATAATATCGTCTCCGTCTTTATTAACTGATTTCGCTTTCTCGTTAAAATCCTTAAGTACTTCGTAACAGTGCTGATCATCTACAGACGGCGCTATTAAATATAATTTGCTCCATCTAAACCATCTCATTATTAAATTTAATAATAATTGTGTTTTACCTGATCCAGACGGACCTATTATAATCATCCTTATCGAATTTGATAATGGTGGATGGTGCTTTACTGGTTCCTGTTTTCGTGTCGCCGAAAAATCAATTATTGTATCCATATTATTAATAACATGAGTCTATATTGTATTCGATGTAGATTATCTACACCCACTACTGGACTGACAACAATAATAACAAAAAATAAACGACGTGCATTAACAGGTAAATGTGTAAAATGCGGCACGAAAAAATATAAATTTATCTCCATGTCTGATTCAGGGACAAAGACAGGTGGAGATATAGCCGCTTTATTAGGAAAATTACCAGGAACTCCGTGGGCTAAATATCCGGGGGAAAAACACTTACCAGGATATAATTATTGCGGTCCTGGAACCCGACTTGACATCCGACTTGATGATCAAGATCAACCAAGACCAGGAGAGCATCCAGTAAATAAGATTGATCAAGTGTGTCATGTTCATGATGTTGCGTATAAAAGTAAAGATTTACAACAAAGGCATCTCGCAGATGTAAAATTGATTCATGCATTAAATTCTATACCAAATAAATCTGTCAGAGATAAATTAGTTAGTTTTCTAGTAAAATCTGCCATGAAAAGTAAAATAATGTTAGGGGCTGGTAATTAATTATATAAATATTATAATGGAATCCATTTATTATAGCCCAAGAGGATATTGGAGAGGTAGATCAGCGATTACTAAATTATCTGAAGCAGCAAAAGTCTCACGTTCTGTTGCTGCAGCGTGGTTAACACGACAGGCAATATGGCAAATTTATCTACCACCACCTAAAAATATTCAATATGCACATTTTGATGTCAGCGTCCCTAATGAGGTTCATCAAGCAGATATTTTATTTTTACCACACGATACCATTAAAATTGGTAAACGTCAATCACGCACATATAAATACGCATTAACTGTCGTTGATGTTGCAAGTAAATATAAAGATGCTGAACCATTATCAACAAAGACAGCGTTTGAAGTTGCATCTGCATTTGAACGAATTTATCAGCGAGGACTTTTGCGATGGCCACAGTTATTACAGGTTGATCCTGGTAAAGAATTTCTTGGTGCAGTATTATCGTTGATGAAGAAACATAACGTTAAAATCAGACGAGGACATACTGAAATTCATCGAGATCAGGCAATTGTTGAACGATTTAATCGAACACTTGCCGAGCGGTTATTTGGATACCAATATGCAAAAGAAATATCTACCGACTTTAAATCCGGTGAGAGATCTCGTGAATGGGTTGCGAGGTTACCAAGTGTGATATCTGCATTAAATAATGAAATTACTCGTTCAACTTCCATGAAACCTTCTATTGCGATCACAAAAAATATATACCCCGTAGTAATGACAGACAACAACCTCAACCAGTATTAGGTAATGCAACTGTAAGATATTTATATGAACCTGGTGAACTTCAAGGTGGTAAAAAAAGAACAACCGATCCTATCTGGAGCGTGACTACACATACAATTTCTAGTGTGGTTAGATCCACTGGTAGACCTCCAATTTACAGATTAGATTCTACCGCACCTCAACGTGGATTTGGACGTGAACAATTACAGGTAATCCCTGAAGACACACAATTACCACCACATACAATTACATAACCAGAACCAGGGCGTCCAGCGCCCCGACGTCGATTACATTCAAGACAGGTCAGCATCACATTATCACGTGTATGACCAAGATCACTATTAATTCTGTCTACGGTAGATTGTCTTGGATTATTATTCGAATATTGCCATAACATATTACAGTTACAACTTGCACAATTATTATTCTGTTGTGTTTTTAGTTTTATAATAAATTCAGTATCAATATCAAAGTCACGCTTATTTTTTTTGTCACATTGCTTATAACCAGATATTTTTTTTCTTATTACGTCATTGTTAACAGTCTGATCATTATTTTCTGTAAAATTAATAATAACCCTATGTAGTTGAGATATTCTTCTGACTCTAGAAACTGCGAGATAAACTAAATTCGACCATTCGATCCGATCATCTATAATCCAAATATTTGTATCAGAAATAGTTAACCCCTGTGAAGAATGGATTGTTATAGCATATCCTAATGTCCACGGTGATTTATTCATATTCAGCGCATTCTCAACGACATTAATATCTACTAAAACAATATCATTCAAGACAAGATTTTGTACTCGGACATTTTCAGTGTCTCCACCAGGAATTTCAACATCAATATTCTGTCGTCGAGTATCTGCTGGGCGATAACACAAAGGTACAGGTAAATCTGAAAACTTTTCTTTATGTAACATAAATAATTTATTCTGTAGTTCATCACGAACTATCTTTCTACTTGCAACTATTAAATCAGCAGGATTCCATAAATTTAGAAAATCACTCATAGAAGTCTCTGGAATTACTCCTCGCATTATTTCACATTGTACTCTGTCTGGTTGTAGTCTGATTAATCTTTTAAACTCCTTCAGCGGTTCATCAATAGCTCTATGGTCGTCATTTATTTCCTCTACATTATTCTTCAGCCATTCATGTGGAGACTGTCCAATAAAAGGTGGTGGTTGACCATGATCACCGCACATTATCACAGCAGAATTCTTCGTCAATAACCATTCAAGAAATATTTTTTAATATTTCTAACGAGACCGTGCATATCTCGTCCCATATAATATATTTAGGTATATATTTCTCACCCATTCGGCTCAGGAGTCCATGTGTCTCCACACCATCTAAAGAAACTATGATAAGTACACGATTTTACTCCTCGCTCTTTTATCTCTCTGGCGAGTTTATGTGTCGGTGTCAAAACAATTATATCCGAATTATTATTCATGAATAATTTAATCACACGTGTTGTTTTACCTGAACCACCGCATCCGTTAAGATAAACAGTTTTATATCTAGCCACAGGATCATATACAGATGGTGCTGATGAATTTGATACCTGATTATTATTTTTGTGATATATTTCCTTAATTTCAACGTCGGCAGATTCAGAATAACTAAGTATATTTTCTTGTTTTATTCTCCATGATCCCCATTCACCATTACCAAGTAGCGGTTTTAACAAATCCGTATATTTTTTATTTATGTAAAACGAATCCGTGGCGACTCTGACAGCATCACGAGAAAATCTATTTATCATAGACGGTAGATTTATAGAAACATATGCCAACATAGATGATCTTAAATGAGTAAACTGCGGTGAGTCACCATCAAGATAACTCACAATTGTACCTAGTTTGGTTCCGTCTGACAAATAAGCATTACTCCGATTTATAAATGTGTTTTTTTTCTGTTGTATCAGCAATTATAAAAAATCGAGTTCAGCATCGTCCATAATCAATCTTGTACAGTGTCTTTTATGATCATAGGCTCCTCCTTGAGTAAATTTACCAATTATCCTTCTACCAAGATCTTTTGCAAGTTTTTCATCATGCTCGTCTCTGCATTTACGTATATTATTAGTAATTTTAATAATATCATCTTCATTAAGATTAAGAAATTCTTTCCTGGCATCATCAATATTAAATCTATTTGGTTCTGGTAACCAAATTTGTTTCTGTGGACTATATGATATAATCGCCTCACTCACCTGTAAAGATATTAAAATTCCAACATCAAGCATATATCGCAATAGTACTATTGGAACCCAACATCGCTCTGAAAAATGTCTCCCAAACCAAGTATAAGTAATCGGATGGAGATTTTCTGCAAATTCGAATGATTCTACATGAGCAAATCCGTTAAATCAAAATCTGGTAAATGTCCGTTTATTGCAACCCTGGTCATCTCGTGTGATGGATGTCCGAATCTCTTAAAGTATTTAGAACATTCTCCGTATCCAAGAAAACTTCCAGGATAACATGCTACCATATCGACGGATATAACGTCACTATAGTTGTATTTAGTATTCCATAATCCTCCGTGTCCATATTCTACGCAACTTTTATGAATATCTTCAAGAAATTCCGATCGTGTTGGTTTCCATAAATTTTTCTCCTGAGCGAAATGAGCTGCTACGGATGGAACTGTAAAACAATTATTTAATAATTGTCTAACTTTGACATCGTCTGAAGTATACTTCAGCGCAAGATTTTCCATTTCTACATTAAGAGATTCTATACGGTAAATGTCACCATTAGGCCGTACAAACTGATCGTAATTATCATATTCCGAACTCTGAAATAACCAAACGGACACAGGGTCACTTTTACTGATATTTTTGATAAAATCAAATATATGACCATCATAAAATTTAACTTTTCTATCTCGTGGAAATATTGTTACTGCTGAGGTCCATGCGTGCGAATTATGATCAATAATATCTATTGGAGCTCCATTTTTTGTGTATTTTGGTTTATATAAAATCTCTCCCGTCAACGTTTTTACTGTTATTGGGAATTTTAATTTCTTTTCTAGTTCAGCGACATCTTTGATAGACGCTCCGGTATCTTTAACTGATTCTGCCCATGTATTTATTTTTTTTACGTCGTAAATCTGTTAAACCATTACCACGTATCGCGTTTGTAAAATGTTCAGTAACTCGTTCAGCTACACAGTTTATTCTTGACTCTGACAGTTTCATAGGTTTTAGATCCCCGACGTCAGGTTTATTATTAAGCGGATATATTCCATATACGACTGCAGTAACTGGGTAGCTCCGTTCATAATATACCTTATCAATACCAGTCAGTATTCCGGGCTTAGATTTATTATTTAAGAGAACAATATTATTTCCTGATTGTATATGTACTGGATCGCGTTTGTCACGAATAATCCAAATATCTTCTTTTGTATTTACAATAAATTTTATTAAAATAAAATATTTTTGATCATCAAGGTGATTAATAATTATTTTTCCTCGTTTGTCATTCATCATATTAGTAACATTTCCGACTCTGAATGTTGACCATACATGAGCAGCACCATCGTCACGAAATTCATTTTTTGCTTCACGAATACGTTCGGTTATATCCTCATCTGTTAATGCCAGATCTTGCATCAAAGTACTAAATTTATATTCTGATAGTCTGTCAAGATCAAATCTGGATATCTGAGGTTCAATTGCCGATAATTCCTCCATATAATTAAGACAAGTATTTAAATTAAAATTTTAGTATATATATAATGTTTGAAACAAAGAACAAATGTACTTGGCTCAGAATTGGATATACTTCTCTTTGTAATAAACCGTGCGTGAACAAATACTGCGGAAATCATGCACAAAGTTTCAAAAATGGAAGTACAGGACCAATACCGTGTATTCAGTGTGGTGTTGGAGTCAGAGGAAAAACTCAATTATGTCTAAAATGTGGCGGAAAAAAATATAGAGAATTAAAACGATATTATGACAAAAAAAATAATACATCACCAGGTAAATCTCCTATACAAACCGTAGAAGATTATCTGGTCAGATTTCAAAATAATGATTTAGACAAATAATATTATTATATAAAATGACTCAGACAAATCAGACTTATGATGAAATGATCGACAACGATATTATAAGAGAATTAAGAAAAAAAGCATTTCGTAATAAATACGAATTTGTGAAACATCCAGTATATACAAATTATGAAGCGTCTCGAGATGGTGTGATCAGAAACTGTAGATTGAAAAAACCAGTCGGTAATATTAATAATACTGGTTATTTTACGTTTAATACTGGAAATAAAAATTATTACTCACATAAATTCATATTCGAATGTTTTCATCGAGTAGTTGAAAATGGACTTGTAGTTGATCACATTGACGGAAATCCCCATAATAATCGGTTATCTAACCTGCAAGTTATTACACCTAGTCAGAATGCTGCACGCGGAAATACTGGAAAATGTAAAAAGTTTGCAAGAAGATCTATTAAATCCATAAATACAGAAACAGGACAGGAAATAACTTTTCCATCAATTAATGCGGCTGCAAAATATTTTAGCATACATCCACAATCAGTAAAACATGTTGCAGATAAATTATACAAATCAGCATATTCAATAAAATACGATCAGTGGATAATATTTGAATATATCTAATTCTGTACTCTTAATAAATAAATTGTATATAGTTTTTGACTTTATATTTTACCTTCACCGTCGCTGCTCTCGGTGTCACTTTCACTTTTGACAGAATCAAATAACATAATCTTTCTCAGTTGCATTATACGATTATCTACAATCTTCTTTTTCTCGTATTCACGAGATAGTTCGGATCTAATATTTTCGATCGAACGTGCAAGAGGCGCAAATAGTTTTACCTGTTTTTCATTTACCATTGCCAAGGATTCTAACATAGACTGATAAATTGATTTTACAAATTTATAATCGGATAGTAATGTGTATTTATTGTCAGTTTTTCTTTGTTTTAATATTTCATAATCGCATAATATTTTTTCAGGATCGAGATTATCAGATATATTTATTCCGTTATGCTTTAATTTTTTAATAGCAGAAATAATATTATATATATTTTCTTGGTTCATATATAATAATTATTTCTTTAAAATAAAATAGCATCGTTCCGAATACTGTCAACACTCGTCAGCCATAGGAATCGAACCACGGTCGTAAGTATCATAGTTGCAACAACTATACCACTGAGCCATTTTCCGATTCATACATATAGACGTTTTAAAATTATTATGTAGTTAACCCAACACTAAATAAGCAGACAAATTACGTACGACCAATATACTGAATAAAATCACAATTATTGTACAACTGTAGCGTATATTTACTTAATTTACAAACATTATTTATATATACTATATAAAATAATCACACATTATATTTTTTTGTAAGAGTTATCGTTCGTTAAGGTCAAATACATGTTATAGCTAAAAATAACTTTACGCACTCGTATAAACCGACATGAATTTAAGATTATCAGAGTTAAAAGATGCATCAATATTCCCCTCTGTTACAAATTGATACTTTACTAACAGCTAATCACCTACAGAAAAAGAAATAATTCACTAAATAATTAACGAAAAACAAGAAGTATTTATTGTCTGTAAATCGAACATAATAGTAAGGGAAATAATCGTTCAATTTACTCCGCAGAGAGAGATAGCCGAATTATCTCGCTTTATTATATATACAATTGCTTTAATCATAGAAATCAGATTTTAATGATTTTGATTAGTAAACTGCCCATCAGATAAGGAAATTTGTAATTATTTCATAAAACAGAGTATCTATTTACCCATCAGATTAAGAAAAATCAATAAAAAAAATATATTATTTCAGAATCAGATTATTTTTTCTCTTATTATATTAGGAAATATTTAATCAGACGTTCTACGAGCGTATATAAATTAATATTAAGAGATTCTTGTCTTAGATCCAAAATGTTTCCTGCCTGGTCAGTGAGTTTGAAATTTATTCTTGTCAGAAATGGATTATGAACTCTCAGGTACACGGGGTTAATTGGTTCAGACACAATTAACCAACCGGGGGGGGGTCTTTAGGGCTAAATGAATATAGTATATACCCCTGTTCCGCAGTGCCACTGCGGTGATTAGATTTTGAAAGATCTACTTGATAACTATCATCAATTACGTCACATACCAGATTGGCTGCAATTGTTGTTGTTATATTAACAATACCAGGTGAGATATGGCGACCTCCACCGTGTGGATCATTATTGTGTTTAAGAATAGTTGATGTAGGTATTAATTTTTTCCATGAATCACATATTCTTTTAAATTGTTCATCAATAAGATCATTAACTGATTTCTTTAGCTCTTCAGAGTTAAATCCAGGAATTATAAATGTTGATAGTTGTTCTCGCGTAATTCCGAAATGTTTTAGAAATATTATTGTGAACAGAAGATTTAGTCTAACACCTCGAGGTGGACCGTCTTCATTAACTATATATAACTCTTTATAGCGTTTATCTGCTGCTATGTTCACTAATTTTTTTTTCTCTGTTAACAATAATATCATTCATGAAATCTAGGTCTGAAGCAACTTGATTCAAATGTTGTATTGCTTCAATTATTTGATTTTTTAAGTCATCGTTGTAGGAAGTGCTAATGCTGGAAAATAAATTTCTTAGATAATTAAGTATACGTCCGTGTTCAGACTTAATTGTATTAGCATATGAATTTATTTCATCAACATCAAGTACTATTATTTTACCTTTTTTACCATCAACTATTTTTGTAAAATGGGTTTCTGTTTTATCTATATAATGTATAACTCCATCACCAAAATATCGTCGCCATGGGTAAGCATTTTTTTCTGTTCTATATTCTGGAGGTTTTATAAATTTTTTAACATCTATGACAAAATCAGATCTCTGTGGTTCTGGTGGTCCTTGATAAACCGGTGGATATTCAGGCCAACCTAATACTGATCTAATCGAACTTTGATAAATATCTACGGAGTAATCAGGAGAATTTATTTCAATAACCGCAGATAGTGTTGGTTCGTAGACAGTAATTGCTATTTTTGATTCTTTTCCTGTGATGGATTTAATTCTGCGCTGAAACTCGTCATTAATCTGTTCTATTTGATAACTGCCCGTTGGAATAGCAACTACTTGCCAATCAGGAGTTCCATCAGGCTTATTCTTATTAGCGAATACTAATGAATTATTTGGTTGTAGTCCACCAAATGGTTTTGATCTAATATTGGGCCAGCTATAATAAACTCGCAATTGTGCTAATGCTATTTCTTTTGCAGGAATTGCGGTTGGAAAATTGACACTAAACTCAGGATTGGTCGAACTTAACGATATCATAGTAGTTTTTGACGGAGTTGTATTAGTAACGATCTGCTGAAGTAACTCCCTGTCTGTCATTATTATTATTGTTGTTATTTAATTCGTTAAAATCATTAGCGATCGCCTTAAAAGCGTCATCATAGGTTTTCATCATCATCGCGAATTCAGTATCAGATATTTCACCATCACTAACACACGAAGAAATATATAAAGATAATTTAGAACATGCCTCTGCCACTGTATGTAATTTAATCATATAATCGTGCAATTTAGCATTTGTACAAGTATGTATCTTTTTGGTTATAATACCTAGAACACCAGCAATAGTCGTTGATGCTGAAACAATAATGGTTATAATAGTAGGTGCTGTCATCGTCAATGTTGATAATAATAATCCTGTTCCAGTAATAACAGCAGAAACCGAGTAAACAACTACATCGATAACAACTATACGTCTTTTGTATTTTTTATTTTCGTGTTATAATAGTCGATAAAATTATTTAGTTTAGTCAGACGCTCACATACTTGATTGCATCTGTAACGTTGAACGTCAATGCGAGACTGAGGTTGATCCATTATTATTATATTAAGTGATTAATTGCGGTGTTTCAGCCACAAATTCCATATGCCACCAATAAGGCTCTGAGGTTATTGTTTGATCATATATTCTCAGTATAAATGTTTCTTCAACATCTTTTCTTAACAATATAGATACAACTCCAGAGAGAGAATCAGTTGAATGACGCAATATATATCTGTTAATTATAGCAAATCTTTCATCACTAAATACGGACAGCCTGTAAATACCAGTAACTTCTGCGGTATATTTGATAGTGTTATTTTGTGGTGTCCATGTTGATGATCCTGATGCTACTGTGTATACGATATTTTCAATCGAACTGTGGGGGATTACATATCGATTTATTTTTTTATTAATTTCAGTAATATCACTTTCTAAACTAAATTTTTCTCTATTTAATGTATAAAGTTTTGCTTCTATATCAATTAATTTTTTATTAATATCATCAAGTTTTATATCAACATTTGATGGGTTTCCAAAAAAATCATTTTTAAGTTTGTTTATGTTTCTGTGAAAACTTAAAAACGTATTCACGTGACTAAGAAATTCATTTTTGAGTGCTGTTATTTCATTACTGATTGGAACTTCCTTATCATCGACGTATTTTTTATTAACTGCATCAAAATCTGTCTCTGGTCTTCTGAGATTAGTAATGCTGTTGTTATTCATATCGAGAAATGCGCGCATTATACCGCGGTTGGTTAATACGTACTTAGATTCTTGATCGTCGACATATTTCTTTGTTGCGGCGTCTGCATCTGCGGTTGGATTTCCAAGATCTGTAATTTTATTTTGATTCATAATAATAGCGCCTGTAAATACGTCGCCAGCTTTCTTAATATAATCGCTGACTGACGTACCGGAATCTTGTATTTTACCCTGATCAGTAAAAGTAACTATATTATTAACAGCCGCAGTGGGAACTCGTATAAGAACATCTGGCAGTTGTATATTACTAGTTTTTAATCGTCCTTGTTTATCCTGAAAAACAACTACTTCATTTTGATCCACACTGGTTATATTTAATAAATCGTCAATTTCATTTCTGAGCTGATCGAGAGTTGCGTATTTAGATAAATCAGCTTGCTGATGACCTCTACGGGAAGATCTTCCATAAATATCAACCATTATATTTACTAATGTCTGTTTAAATATGACGTCGTAGTATATTCATGTACAATTTTGTGGGGTGGTTTTGTTGATTTTGATATAGCATCAAGTACATTAAGTACTTCTCGACCACATATTGGTGGATCGGTTAATGTTTGTGTAGGTAACGTTGAATACCATATTGGAATACTTTGATAGCAACTAATATACTTTAAGAATTCTTTTGGTGGAGCTAGTCCATATGAATCAAAATAAATAATTCCACGTGGATCAATTGCATATCCGACCCAATGCGTGCCTGGACCAGAATTTTCATCGAGATTAATAATACCTGTTTCAATATTATTTGGGTTTTTTGGTAATTGATCACGCATGAAAACTCCTCTAAAATTTTTTATTTTTAATTTTTTAGCAGCATCTAGTAAATCAAAATTGGACATAGGAAATATTAGTAAACTGTCCCTGGTAATCTTAGGCCTTTTCCGTACCAGTGTGGAGTCCCTGGTAATCTTAGACCTCTTCCCATTTTTTTTGGTGTTCGTTTTATTCCTTGTCCAGTTGCTTTCTTTAATGCCATTCCAGCAGCAGTTCCAACAGCACCTAATGCAGCTGCTTTTGCAACAGCTGGAGCTGCAGCGGCTATTAATGCTGGTATAGCAGCAAGAAGTGGAAATATACCACCCGTCTTAATGATATCTTTAATGGCACCCGCAGAAAGATTAAGTTTTATACCTTTATTTGATTTTTTTGCTTCATTGAAATACCCGAGCTGACGTTCTGTAAGAGATAATTTATTTGAGCCGCTCATCTGATCTTTCTTTAGCAATATTTTTAATCCACAATTATTTTTTGATTCTGATTGTATCTTTTTAATCTGACCAGGAGTCAGACTAACACTAACATTATTATACGACATTATAATATTCATAAATAATCTAATTACATGTTTTCTACTGGAGCATCAACAACTCTCATTCGTCCACCAGCACCTTCAAGTAACATCGATTTATCGCTGAGTATGACAGCAATTGCTCTGTAATTGGCAATAGCTCCTATTGTCACACGAGCTCGAAAATGTATATCGACTACAGATTGTCTGGTTAAATCTAAATGTTCGAGCGAAAAATAATAAATTGGGTATAAGGTTGTAAAATCCAATTGTGATATTTGTAAACCAGTATCAACATTTTGATCACGTCCCATGAACGTCATTAGACGGTGATATACACGTGCTACATGATTTTGATCGAAATTCAGTAAAATATCCTCGGATGGTTCTTGATGTCCATTTATTCTTAAGGAAACTTCGGAAACACCAAGATTATCAAATATCATAATACTACGTGTTTGATCATCCACCCGTGCAGCATCTTGAAATGCAATAAATATATGTCGTGGTGCAGAAACACCTTGTTGTGATGCTATTTGCCACGTAAATAAACCATTAATATTACTCTGAACAACATCTGTGGTCATTGTTAACCACGATAATACTGATTTACCACCTTGATTCATAAAGGAGAGTAGACGATCTTCTTCAGTTATTGATGGAGTCATTACTGGCATCCACAATGAAAGTTTTGTCAGAATTACTCTACCAGCATCACCAGCGGATCGCCATATTGCATCATTGTCAGTTGCTTTTCGTACAAGTACAACTGTATGCTTAGCTCCGAAAATGACTTTTCTGACATTTCTACAAAATCCAAATATATGTGATAGTGGAATCACACATGAAAATGCTCTTCTTCCACCACGCAACATTGCTCGACGTGATCTAAATCCTAAATTAAAATCTGGATCTACATTAATAATCATACTTTGTACATCCGCATCGGCGTTTCTAGCAAAATTTCTTGGTCGTCCTATTTCATATTGTCGATACTCTGGAGAATCAGTTGTATCCTTTGCAAACATCATTGATGGACCAGCTGATCTTGAATAATCGTCACTGTATCTAGCAAGACCAAGTATTGTTGTTGCAACATCAACATCTTTCTGAATTGATTCAATATTTTTACCATCAATCATGTACGTAGCACTATCAAATAACGCCATAATACCATTATTAACAAAACCGACATTAACATCGTCTCCATATGCTACTGGTGCTGCAGGATTAGCATATTTAAAATTTCACCTTCTACTTCAATAAAAGCCTCAGCGGGTAAGAAATACCTACTTGTATCCTGAACTTGTAGTTCAATTCGTCCACGCTGATCTGGAATTCGAGCGTCATAAGAATAATATTGATAATCACGCACAGACTCATCTTTAAGTACTGGTGCGTCCATGTCAAATGCGGGATCAGATATACGCTTGAACATCTTTATTATATTTATTATCGTCTAAAACGAAGATTACTTCGGGAAGTGAGACAACTTCGGGAAGTGAGACCACTTCCTGCTATCAGACTAGCGGTTATATTTTTTTCTTTTTCTGATAAAGGCACATCAGCCAACTCTGCTAGTTTTTGATTAGCAACTTGATTTATTATTTTACTGACATTCGCAGGCATAACTTCAGTACTAGGTAATTTTACAGGTTGAGGTCGGACCGCAGGTCTGCGTATTAATCGTGTTAATCTATCTTTAATCGCTGAAAATGCTTTACCAGCAACATTACCAACAGCACCAATACCTTTTTCACGAACAACATCAATAGCTTTCATTCCCAGTTGCTTTGCAATCGGTATTGCTTTTGGGCTATCCTTCTAAATAGACCCTGAACAACATCACCTAGTCCATTTCCGTATGTCGTTTTATATACTGGTAATCGTGAATTTATCACCCTGACCATAGTTGGTCCACGTTGAGTACTATGTACTATCATTTTATTATAGTTATTATATTTAATTACATACTCAGTCGCTGTAGTAGTCATCGGCAATTTCATTAATAAGAGACTGATAAACATCAACGTCCATGATACCGCCAGTAAATAATCGTCTGCAAATATCAGCCGCCTCATTAATTATTTCTGGGGAATTATTACCAGCTCGTTTTCCTCCAATGAGAATTTCTAGTCGTTCAACGTCGGCAAGGATATTGTTAGGACATTGAGTAACGAGGCCACTACCATGAGTAGTAAATCCACTTCTACTTACGTTGCCAGAAGAGGTGTCTGACGGCAAATATTCTTCTTCCTTTTTGATTGTTTTTTGTTGTTTTGGAGATTGTATCAATTGCTGTGATAGTGGTGGTAATAGTATTGGTGATCGTTGTTGTGCAATATAGTTATTTATCTTATTTTTATAGTCAGTAAAATTTGGATCGTTTTTTCGAATTTGATTAACGTTATAGCGTACACGATATATCCATTTGTGCCAAGTATCCTCATTTACGGGATCACCAGCGAATTCAAATTTTAAAAATTGTTTTCGATAATAATAACCTCTCGCAGCAATATCAATTAATTTTAGATCTTCGGCTTCTCTAATAAGATCAATACCTTCTTCAGTAAACTTATTGACCAGATTAACCCTGGTTCTTGCTTCTGGTTCTTGTGTACGATCCTTTATATCACCTATTTCACCACGAACTTGTTCAATATCTTCAAATATTTTTTGCATTGGTTGAGCAGCAGCTATATCAGCTGGAAGTCCACGTAAAATTCTTTTTGTCTGTTTTGTTCTTTCTGCTATTTTTCCAGTTGCTCCAGCGGTTTTTTCTAACGCAGGAAGAAGACCTTTAGTGGTCTCAGTAATAGGTTTAAATAATTGTTTTGTATCCTCTTCAAATTCAACATGAGATTCTTGTCGTTGTTGTAATTGTTGCTTGACAGCATCACGAACAGGTAAATATTTTCTAATTGCTTCTAGTCTTTCTCGTGCTAATCTAGCTGAGTGTGGTTCTCCAATATTCATTATTAAATAATATTTATAATAGATATTTAATTGAATTTGAAATCACCAAAAATACTTAATAAAGCGCGATAACTCTGCTCCTCCTCTGCTAGAGAATTATTTCCCCTTTCTATGTATGTCTGTATGTATGCATGTTTGTAATTTTTATCAAAAATAATCAGTAGATCCTAGCGGTTACCCTTCAGTGGAGCCCCTCGATAGCCTGTGTGACTTTCATGGGTCCTTACATTGTTGTCTCTCTTATGACTATTATGCGGCACGCCCATGTTCTGTTTCTTTTGGCTAACACCCTTTCTGGATGTTTATTTGGGGACTCTTCCATGGGGTAGAGAGCTCAAGACATACTACTGATTATTTTAGGGGGGGCAAATTTGCATAGACACACCTCCCGGCGAATTTCTAATCGACGAAAGCGAAATATTAGCAATTCAGAAGGCTGTCTAGGCATTGCGATTTCGATAAAACCCCCACGAAACCCCGGGGTAGAATCCAAAATGGAATCCGACCACGAGATACGTGGTGGTTTATCGAAATCTCAGGGGATGCCTCCCCCCCCCCACTTATTAAAAGACGTGGGCGACCCGGGGACCCGAACCCATCTCGGCGAGATCTGGGGTCGAACCGCAAACATCAGTATTAAAGTTTCCAACAACTTTAACATTGAGCTAACGAACTCGACTACAAATATACGTTTTAGAAATTATTATATGTGGTTATTGTGCAATAGTATTTGATATCTGATTTTACAAATAAATAAATATTTATAATTTTATTAAGATATTTTGCCATTATATGTATGAACCGATTAAAATGTATTATATTTAAAATTAAAACACGGAAATAAACTGCACACAAATACCTGGACTATCGATAAACACAGTTATTGTTTGAACTACTACGTCACACGTCCTTGAAAAATCGGTACGCATACCTATCTCAGTACATGTTTGAAAGCCTATATTATGTATGACTCACTTCACACTGTATATACATGCAATAGCTGATCTGGATAAATTCATAGCAGCAGGAAGGGTGAATGACAAAAACTGAGTGACCCGCGAGTAAAATAAACACAATATAACAAAAGTCAAAAATAAATTAACAAAAATGAGCTAACTAAAATGATTTATTATCCGTTTTTTCAAACTATACTGTAATAATATTGTTAGAAGGTTCGGTTTATCGTTATTGACCTTATTTTTTTTCATTTATTTTTACTTAACGGTTCAGGCAAAAAGTTGTAGGGTTCACCCTTCCTGCTGCTGTCTTTAACCAAATCGCTTTGCTGAATTTTCCTTTTATTTACTTCTTACTTTAATAACTTAAAATGCATGCAAAATTCATATACTTATGCTTTAAATAAGGTGTCATCTACATTAAATACTACGTTCGTTGTAAGGAAACTTTCACAAAATGCACCTCCAATGCATGCTGGTTCTTAAAAATATTCATTAAAAAATTAATGTGAACATTCATTTTTCACGATATTTTAAACTCTGGATTGCAAGTTAAGTTAGAACGTGTGTACTACGCCTTGGAAATTAACTAAGCAAAGAACAAAGGATTCCATCTCTCTGAAGTATTTTTGGCGGCCCAAGATTGAGTGTTTGTGTGCTGGATTCTTAACGTAGCTTTATCTCTATCATGTCTGCAGTGTGGCAGTTTATAGCGATATCTAGCACCGGGGCACCGGGGCATCATGACGCAGACATATAGCATCATGTCCCACCCAGCCACATTATCTGATACAAGGCCCACCAGTCCTAACACTAATTACTTAATGCTGAGCGCCAAGCGAGGCAGCTGCAAGTACCATTTTTTAGTCTTTATTATGACTCGTCAGGGGTTCGAACCAGCGACCTCCCGCATCCGAGGCGGACGCTCAAGCTACTAAGGCAACCGTAGTGGAGGTCCATGATTGCATAACACCTATGTAGGGACTAATAATCTGTTTAACAGATTATATAATTTAACAAAGATCATTATTTCAAATGGCAAATAAAAAATGTATTTCTCTAAATGAAATGTCACGTAAATTACGAAATCAGTCTCTTTACATTAATGACATCATGTTTTCAAAAAAGTATGAAAGTGGTGTTTCTAAAACACTATAATAACTTTAACGTTCTATAAACATTTAAGAATGAAACAAAGGAACAAAATAAAACATCTTTTAAAGCATCTTGATAGTGAACTATAATGTGAATCAATTAATTAATATCACGTAATTACAACTACACAAGAATATGAGGATCATTTCTGTCTCGTGTTGTATTAAAGAAGCATGAAACGAATGTATACTTCAGCTTTGCCAGCCCGTATGTTTTAATTATTTTGCCAACATCAATTTCTTTTATGAATTCTCTTTTATTATGATTTACTTTGACGGCTTCACTGATATTTTCTGTGAGTCAATTTGTCATTATAAGTCGTCGTCTTATTTTGGGATACTTTCTAGGATTTGTTCCAGATTTCATATATCATTTCACATTTGACATTGGCGTAAGGGGTCACTCAACTTATTTCTTCAATCGATATAACTGTTTTCGAAATGTCTCAGACCTCTTCTTTAAAAATAAATTAACCACTTCTAAACTACTTATGCTCCTTTTCTGTTGTGAAATTCTTCTACTAATTCTCATGGTGGTAGAAGAAGTTGGCTATAGGGGAACATCACTCGTGCTCGATACTTTATAAGAACTCTTAACGTCTGCCATATGAACTCCAGTTTGTTCGGTGTTTGCTTGTACTTGCATGGTCTTGTTTATCAGAGATAACTGATGCTTTTCTTAGATTTTTCAGTGCTGTTTCCCGCCGTGCGTCCGCTTCCACAGCTGAAACTTAAGCAATCAGTTTGTTATAAAGTTTGGTTCTGTAAATATATGTTAAGATACTTCAGTTTATTAAACTGTATCAAATTATTATCATGCATGAAACTTGTGTCAGGCAAAATACAAGCAAAGCTGGGACAAACCAATTACGGCAAATAAAACATTCAAATTGTTGTAGATATTTTGCCAAAGAGCTCATTTTCAATGGCATATAACCGCCAAGTTGTACGAATACAAAGTATGTTTTACAAATTAATACGTATTTATTATTGTAGTTATTAATAAACTATTGCATACACATGGGACAAGGGTTTATCAAAGAGGAACTAACTTTAAACACACAAACACATGCATCTTATGTTGTATGTTGAATTGAAAATCAAACAGAATGACATCATATACTATGCTCTAAAAAAAAAAAAAGAAAAAACAGTTTTTCAATGCAGTTGTTTAGTTTTCACGCCCTTAACTTTGAATTGGTGTGAATTTTGAATCAGTCTCCATCATACAGAGGACCCCTATTGCCTAAAGATGAAAGGGTTTAATGTGTCTTTGTATCCCCGAGAGTCTGTTGTTGTGTTTTGTAAAAATTAAAAATAATTTCGATAAAATTTTATAGAATTTGCAAATAGGGTTTCGTACACCACGTTACTCTAGTGCAATATTAGCTCTTCAATCTGGACTGGTTTTCGAGCTATTAGATAAACAGTGATCCTTGCAAGGGATCTATAATGTCCGGTGTATGCTATGTGCGTATGCTATATTGTATTGTTGTCCGGTGTATGCTATGTGCGTATGCTATATTGTATTGTTGTCCGGTGTATGCTATGTGCGTATGCTATATTGTATTGTATGCTATCTTTGTATTTCTGTTTGGCTTGGCTTGATAGTCAAATCGTATAATGGAGTTGTCTTTAAATTTAGAATGACCTATCTAATAAAAATAAAACTACTTAATTCAGCTAGGTAGGTCCAAAGCTAGTATGTGATGGTGGCAGGTGGCTCCTCTGTCCACCAGCTTTTTCCAATGTGGCCAGTCCTTTCTTTCCCATTCTGTATTTCCTTATCTAATTATACTGTATTGCTTGTAATAGGTGCAAAAGAAAAATGGAAATAAAAATAAAGAACAAGAAGAAAACAAAAATAAAGAGTGTTTTGTTGTAAGTGTGTATGTAGTGCATGTTTTAGTAATGTGTAATTGTACCTTATTTGCTTACACACAGTGCGGACATGGGAGTTGCAAGTTAGAATGAGTGAATAGACATTCTCATATGTCCGGTGTTGGGAACCTGGACTGGCCGTCAATAAATAATCAAAAGGATGCAAGCGAACCAATCAGATACAGCAGATTAGATTGCTAACACTGAGTGGGGGCGGAGTCTAAAATTTAAGGGGGGGGGGGGGGGGGGAATTGAGTATTCCTAAGATGATTTCATTCGCCACTTGTCAATCATGCTGGTCAATTAAACCAATCAGCGAGCGTAAAGTAGACTCACCTCCTGGCATTGCTTACGTCCGCCATTTTCCTCCGACAAGCTGCTTGTGGCAATAATGAATAATTATGATAACTATTTACAATTTTTGCAATGATTTCTTGCTTTCTCGATCAATAAGTGTGAAAAGAAGGCAGTACTCGCCTTGTAATTCTGGCTGTCGGTATCCAGATCGTCTAAATGGAGGAATTAGATTCATTCCTTTCCTGAAACATAGACAAAACTTCGATGCATAAAGACATTTTTGTGGTTGCGTGCATGATCAGCTGAATATGGAAACAAATGATGGCAATTACAACATGTTTGTTTACATACAAGTATGTAAAAAGGCATGTCCCGTCCATGGATTAAAGGAAGAAAGAAGAATTGAAATCGAAAAATATATGTAAAAATTAATGTTTCTAGAATATGGGTGGAGAACCCCACAACTTGCGGGCTTTGATGTATGTT
>JAECUM010030470.1:0-27119 GCA_016617855.1 Megalonaias nervosa
GTTCATTTATAACAATAATATCATCACCGCCATAGAAACCCCGATCTGTATTAAGACAATTTCTCCAACGAGGATTATCAATAAAATCTGATCTAGGCCATTGTGGATAATTAAGTGTGTAGTCTGACCTTTTTGCGTGATTCTTGTTGTTTGATGTTAGTGATGCCCCAAATTCTTTATAAATCAATTTGATTTTTTCAATAATATCCCTAACAGTTAATTTTGGTTTATGTGATAATCGTGATTCAGGAAAGATGCTAGACCAATTACTTAATAGATCATTATAATTCTGAAGTAGATCGGGATCGCCGATCATGTCCTCGATGTACATACGTAAGTCCGGGCCGGATATCGGTGTTGTTGTTATTAATAAATTATCAGGCACAACATCGGGTAATCCCAATAATGTTAGAAACTTTTTTATTTTTGACAATTTTTCGCCGGGGCTGAGTTTGTCGCTGCGGAAAACCTCTGTTTCTACTGCATGTCCTTGATTAAATTTATCGACGATGACGCGTTGAGCCTTTCTCATATGTGCTGAATTTTTATATAAATGTTCTACTTGTTCGGGTGGTAATTTACCAATATCACACTGGAATATACCCTCGAGATAAGATCGCCTTGCTTCGTACGGGTCTGATTTATCTCCGTGAAAATCCCCGTGAGAATCACGGCGATTATATCTGTAATATTCTACATTAATGTTGTTTTCGTAGTATTTGATAAGTTGATCGTCATAATCATTGTAATGCTGAACAATTTCACCGTGATCAGATTTGTTCCCGGACAAAATCCCGACTCCAGATTGTTTAATCCGCTCACCTATAGATCTTTTTAGAAATTCATCGACGGCCGGATTATTCTTGATGTCGGCATCTGATGGTTTCTCAATATTGTTTTTCATCGACCAGGTATCATAATCGTCGACGGGAGGTTCTATTATAGTATATCCGGTGTCTCTCATCATGTTGATCAATCTCGACGTGAAATACATCTTGGAATTGTTCTCGTCGATGATGTCGCTGATATATGCAAATCCAAATGCGGTTTGCAATTCCCCCGCATTGGGGATTCTGTATAATTTAGTGTCGTCGTCGATCAATCTTTCTCTGTCAATGATCACTTTCTCGATGGCCTCACGATATATTGGTAATTTACCCTCATGTTGTTTTCGCGTCGCCGAATAATGGATCTCATCGACACAACGGAATCTGTGAATGGCCTGCTTAGTTGCCTCGACCGACCCTAGTTCTTCAGAAAATACAAACATGATTCTGAATCTCTCATCGATTATACTGACTCCGGCCTCGAGTGTGTGGTTAAATAATACAACATCAACATCATCAAATGCAGTATTAATATTGCTGAAGTCCGATCTCTTCTGCGCCGGATTAGTATCTGCGTGATAATATCGAACACGATATCCCCGATGTTGTAATTGTTTGGCCAAATTCTCCACGGAATAATTAGTTCTTCGTTTATTATGCGTGAATATAGCAATTTTGTCACTGGCGGAAATATCCGCGGTGTCCTTATTTTTTAATTTATCAAGTAAATGATGTAAATTATTCTGATGGGACCCTTCTATAATAAACTTTTTATCGTGGTCGGGTTTGTAGTCGTTGATAATGAATTTCATAGTTGACCTTGATAATTTGTCGCGAAATAAAATAAGATCATCATCATCAGCATCTGCGTCGAGGACAATTAATCTTTTGCACGCGATTACTAACCCGGCAAATTTCTCCCAACGCTCCTTACTATGTTTGATAGACGCGAATTGTTGTCGCCGAATGCCGTGCCACTCATCTACAATAAGCACATCGGGGACTCCTCGGATCCTATGTAAAGACTCCCATTGGACAATAACACGTCTATGGGAATCTGGTTCAAAATTAATACTGCCAATAATATCCGCGTATGATTCAATATTATAATCCGATTTGATCTTCTCCGTGAGCATCTTTCTGTACGATACAACAACAACAGACTGATTATCCCTCAAAGACTTCCATGCTGCCACAGATTTGCCCATTCCACATGCAGAACCGTCGAGATAATCTTCGTCAAATATTATTTTACAGCCCGGTCCTGCATCATGATCGGGTAAGTTGGTATATAGAAGATCTGCGTTCCTGGTTTTCATATAACCAGGATAATGTAATCTACGTCTCGCCGCGATTAAATATTTTATATATTTTTTGTGTTTCTTGGCCCGGATCTCGGTGTCGTGTATATTTGTATTTATCGGTAATTGTATTATTGGTAATTGTATTTGTTTTCCCGTTGATCTTGGGCAGCAAATAGAATAATAATCACGGTGATTTTCACCGTTGACATATACAAGACAATTATCGCATTTGTCCTCAACATGGCCGCGTAATTCATTAAATCCGTGACGACGTTCACAGATGTTGCAATAATGTCCGGGTTTTCTTGATATTGTGAATCTATTTCCACATATATTAATCACGTCGATCAGTTGATCAGGTTCTCCTGTCAGTGCAATAGATATTCGTGTGAGGTCGTCCGCAATATCCTCGATATCGTCTGTAATTACTTGGTCATCATCGCGGTGTATTTCTACATGATAGGGTTGGATCGCCGTTGGACAAGATAGTAGTTCAGAAGCAGTATATTTATTATTGTGTGATATAAGGCGTTTGCATAATGTTTGTTTGCCCGACTTATAGGACCGCGTGCCATTTAATTTTATACTGTACAATCCGGCATGACGATCAATATTCCATCGTCGTTTACAACCGTATGCTAAACTAATTAAATCACGATGTTGATCGAATGTCACGGGGGTAGATTTACATAATACATGATATCCACTGTTTGTTTCGAAAACAAATACTTTTTCACGATCACATTTACATATCCCGGCAAAGTAATCAATTACCTCGTCGATGTCGATCGGCTGATTTGACGGCCGAATACCAATAAGATGATCAAGGTGATCTCGTACTTCCTCGAGGAGGAATTTTGTATCTAGGTCAAATACAGGATATCTCAATCGGAATTTGGGAATTATTTCTGTGACCGAAGATTTATCCGTGAATTCGTCGACGAATCTATCAAAATCAGATTCACATAAAAAAACATAGAATTTACCGAAATGTTGTATAATGTTCCCTTGTGCATAAACACCATTACACACTGAGAGATTTTCCACAGCGTCGTCTTTGTATTTGTGGCAAACAATATTATTGAATGAATTTAGAAATAATAAATTATGCTCGTACAAATAACAAAAATTATTTTTGATTAGATCGTGTAATTCATCTTTGGGGGGTGTTCAATAATATATTTCTGATACTATCGTGATAATTTGGCCCATAATGAAAATCTCTAAAATGATTATTTTCATTTAAATTATATACACTACTATATACAGATTGGGTTGTCTGTATCTTTTCGGTCATCATTTTTTTTTCTGTCATCATCATGATACTATATACAAATTATGTATTTAATTAAATATTTGTTTAGTTAAAGATTTATAGTATTATATATGTTGATTCAGACAAATAATACTTGCTCGTGGATTATTCAGGGCTCAACACGATATTGTGGTAATGGATGTAAGGGGGAATATTGTGCTCGTCACAATTATATGTTAAAGAAAGGTTCGGGTGGAACAAGACCTTGCAAATTGTGTGGTAGAGGACTGCGTGGTAAATTGGATATCTGCACGAGATGCGGCGGTAATAATTACCGAACTACAGTAATTTATTATAGTAAAAGAAATTTAAAGTATGTGCCACATAAAGAAAGACCTCCAACCGTAGAGGAATTTATTGAGAAACATAAAAAAGATCAGTAGACAACGAACCTCTACAATTTTGAGCGCGAAATTATGAAATCTGCGGAAAATCTAATAGATTTTCTGAAAAATGAAATCCGCCGGGTATAATACACAATAACAAACAGTTAAGACAAAAAAATTAAATTTATTCTCTTTGGAGACCACCTGCTATTCTTTTTGCGAGATAATTTGCAAAATCTTGCATTTTTTCTTCCTCTTCTCTCTGCTTGCCTCTAATCTTTTGTACTTTAGCTTTAAAGGCCTCCTGAGATTCAGCAAGTTTCTTTTAGATCTTCTATGTGTTTTTTATATTTTTCATCTTTTGTCATGTTTATACTTGATTTTACACTTTGCCCTGGTGTACTAGAACTTGATTTCTTAACACTTCCAGCAGAAAATGATCTTACATTAGCTGAACTTTTTCTCGAAGACATTTTTTATATGAATGATACTTATACCATTCAAATTTAACAGATTAACCAATAATAGAAAAGCAGCAGGGGGGGGGTGTGATCCAGCATTACCAAATTCGATAAGAATGATTATAATAGGTCCATCTGGATCAGGTAAAACACAACTATTATTAAATTTAATAATGCGATGGTTAAAATGGAGTAAATTGTATTTAGTAGCACCATCCGTAGATGATCAACACTGTTACGAAGTACTTAAAGATTTTAATGAGAAAGTGAAATCAGTTAATAAAGACGGAGACGATGTTGTTGACTTTATCACCGATATTGATGAAGCCCCATCTGTAGATGACCTAAATGGATTTATTAATAATTTAGTGGTGTACGATGATATTATGTTGGACAAACAATCTAATCCGGCTAGAATATTTTCTCGAGGTAGACACAAGAATACAGATGCTATATACGTCACACAAAGATATACACAAATACCTAAAGTGATCAGAGACAACTGCAATATTTTGGTTGTGTTTAATGGAATAGATAATTATACTTTACAGAATATTTATTATACTTGGTGTTCAGGGGATATGGATATGATGAAATTTAGAAACTTCTTTTCAAAAGCACAATCTGCTCCGTTCGGATTTATAACAATAAATCTTCATGACCCAAGATCCAGATATCGTATAGGTCTGGATAAAATCTTTGGTTAATCTGTGATTAACTCTGTTCCTCCTCTGCTAGAGAATTATTTCCCCTTTCTATGTATGTCTGTATGTATGCATGTTTGTCTGTATTTTAATTTATCAAGAATTACAGCAGCAGGCAGGGGGAACCTTACATTTGGTTAATGAATATGTTTGTCTGATGATTAAGACAAATAATTTCGGTATGCCAGTCGAACCTTACACATTTGTCTTAATCATAATGCAAAATTTGCTCGAAACCAATTTGTAGGGTCCACCGCAGCAAAGGGGGTGGACAGACATTTGGTAATGAATATGTTTGCCTGATAATTAAGACAAATAATTTCGCGGTGTGGCAGTCGAACCCTACAGTTTGTCTTAATCATCATTTCAAAATTTGCTCGAAACCAATTTGTAGGGTTCACCCTGCCTGCTGCTATATTTATATTCTAGTATAGCTTTTGTGCATCCTCAACCACCCACCCACCTATCCTTAAATATTTAGTTCTTCATGTCAGAGACAAGAACAGCATATGGGACAGAATGCTGTCTGTCAACCATCATCATCTGTCTGTCCATCACTACTCCTCCTGAACTATTTGGAAGAATGTCAAGAAACTTTACACACACATTCCAAAAGTCAAGTTGGTCCTAAATAAAAAGGTTGCCACTCAGATATCCAATAAAAGAAAAGTTTTACTATTTCTAACCCTCCTGATTGGATAATCATGTCAACAAGGGGTTTTCAATATAGAATTCCTTATGATCTCTAGTTATTCCTAAATGAAAACGGTTCTTCTAGGATGTCCAATATGGTTGCCATAGCAGCCATCTTGAAAATGTTGCAATTGTTGCTCCTCCTGAATGGAGAGACATGCTGATATGGAGTTTTCACCAGAAGACTTCAGGTGATGTCTCGTTGATACCAGATGAAAGTGGCTATCAGTATGGCTGTCAGAGCCACCATCTTGAAAATATTGTTATCGCTATTTGTGAAATCTTTTGAGAGGGCATGTATTAGAGAGAAAATGAGAGAGAGTAAGGCAACTGCAGCCAAAAAATTGAAAATGAGTTTACATCATTAAGTGCTAATTTAATAACACACTTTAAACAAAGAATTCATAATTGATACTTATGCTGGAGTTAGAAATAAAAGCATTTTCATATTGTGTATGAAAATAAAATATTCCAAATCCACATAGTAGATCTACCTAGTTTATTGCAGTTAAAGTTGTTGAACTCAGAGAAATGAAAATAGGTTTTAAGTGGAAAAGAAAATGAACAGGAACATCATTTTCTTTAAAGAAGAAAAAAGGAAAACCATGTTCTCTAATTAGATATGCTGGGTGGCAGATGAGTTGTTGGATATATATTGCAAGTGAGCAGGATGAACTTGGAACTTTCATCAGTGGCACCACCATATCGACAAGTGATTGTAACATGATTATTACCATACACTGCAAGGTTGCTTATTACATTAACTAGGCTAGAATGTAGAAACTGCACCATAAACTGTCACTGACCCAACTAAAATATCAGGAATTTTTCTAGATTGTTGTGGACGACACTTATTATTGCATTTGATATTGCTGTGACCCTGTCCATTATTAAGTGCCCTCATCATACCTGCACAGATCATGAAGTACAACTGAAAGTTTTATTTTGCTGAGGTAAATTCACAGCTGTAGATTGCATGTACTGTGTGTAGCTCCTCTGTACATACCAATGAGGTGGCAGTAATTGCTAATTTGGTATTGGTCTCAAAAGGACGATCATAAACCCAGCAGTGAGTGGCTATGAAAAACTCATGAATGTTGTTGTTGGTCATAATCATGTCTGCAGGCAAGGAAAGCTGTTGTTGGATACATACACTGTAACCTCAAGCAATTTGATAACACCTCAGCCAAGCC
Source organism: Megalonaias nervosa (assembly GCA_016617855.1). Lineage (NCBI taxonomy): Eukaryota > Metazoa > Mollusca > Bivalvia > Unionida > Unionidae > Megalonaias > Megalonaias nervosa. The sequence continues at coordinate 6,824 of JAECUM010030470.1, forward strand.
CTAGATGCTCAGTTGTTCCTTTGCATCTAACTACAGTGTGACAAAACCCGAATGGGATATATTAGCTACTTCAGTTGTATTCAACTGACCCACATAGGTAATGTCAGGAAGCAAAGCTCCCATGGGAACATTCAAACATTCAAAGTCTGCATAGATTTAATACTGGACTCTTTTCTTTTTTCTGTTGCACTACGGTGAAATTGAAAATGTTTTTGCTGGGTTCTGGCATGATTGTATGCTGAGGCTTTTTTGCTGATTCCAGCACAGCAAAACTTCTCTTTCTCAAGTAAGTGTTGCACTCTATAATCCATTCATCCAGAATTGATATGGAAACTATCTATCCCTTGCATTTGCTGTGTCAGTACATTTTTAGTGGAAAATATTTTATCCACACTTAATGATACTGTACCACAGAAGTTTCATGCTTTTGCAGAGATGCTGCCAGGAGGAGAGTAATGATACTGAAGAACTACTGTAAATTAGTTTACAAAATTTTTATTTAACGTTTAACCAGTAAAGTGCTTCTTGCAATATAAGTCATGCCAGCCAGTAGAGGTATTGTAGTCATTGTTGCAACATGTCTCTTTTCAAGTAGGTGACTGTTCACAAATCTTTGACTTGACATGAGTGGTTGTTAAACTAAATTTGATTCACACATAGAGCCCTGGAACCAGCATTCTGTCCTAATTTGAACCTTGCATCAAGGATGTGTTGCAAATGTGTGTTTCAGATATGGGCTACCTAGAACAGTTAAATGTCTGATTCCCAATGTGTTTCATTTTCAAATGATGATTTTGTTAAGCAGATAATGGCTGATGATAGAGACAATAACAATGATTTTTAAAGTTCTGAACTTTATCAGATTATTGGAGCTGGAAAAGTGTTAATGAAGATACCAGTGAGTGATTTTGAACCCAAAAATAATGTCCAGTATGAGTCCAATATACATGCTGGATGGACAGAAACAGACAGCACACAGGTTAACCACACTTTCTGTAGTATTTCAAAATTAAATGTTGAAAATGCAGAATACCAAGTCTAGTTAAAATACAGACAATTTAGAAGTAGAGTACAATTTTTCATTTCTTTTCTCAAACACTTTAGCCTTGTGTGATCTTATGCTGCAAAAACTATAAGATAATAGTCAGCAAAGCACTGATTTAAGAAAGTGAAACTTTGACAGAGCATATGTTAGTGAAAAGTCTTATTTTGGAGCAGAAGTATCCAAAAGACAATACCTATAAGCTGTTGAAAATTGTTCATAAAAAACAGTTTCCCATCTTGTTCAAGCTGACAAGTTATATTCACCTTCAGGCAGCAAACTATGGAAAGAGGATCTCAGCACAGTACAATATTCATACACAGGTAAGGCAGAGATTAAGCTGAGAAATAATCAATGGATTAATGCTTATACAACAAGAGTCAACATCTTTAAAATATTCTTTATTTCAACAGAGCTGTAATAGACTGGAGTAGGGCATTGGAGTGTTAGGTAAATATTGAATGATGGCTTTTTCCTCCCTGCAGTGGATTAGTAGATAGCATGCCGGACTCATGACTGAAAGGTTTGAATCTTCGCATCATACCAGCCTAGGTCAACTACCAAGGTGTATCCTTTGGCAAGGCACTTGACTCCAATTGCTTATGCACTAAATAACTTCTTTGCTGTGCCACAAGGAACAAAACCAAACCTTTCCACTCCTCCCTAATTTTTGTGACAAGAGGAGAGCTTTCCCCTTTAGATAAAATTCAGATTGCATGTCTGCATCTGTCAAATTTCCCTCCTGAACCTGCACTGGTGTACTCTTCAAGGATTATTGCAAACGTTTTGTTGATTTTGTTATTAATAGCCTCAGTGTTGTCATGGTTCGAAACTGTACAGACACCAGTGTGAAACCACAGGCTTGTCATTTTTAACATTATTTGATGAATCATAATTCAACAGCATAATCAGGTTGATACTGAGAACAATGTCCATGTTGAACCTGGAGGTGCCCATGTTGTGCAACATTGATACAGTTGATGGATGCATCTTCATAAGAAGCTTTACAGCATCATTGCATGGTTCGTACATGTGTGGAATGATTGCATCGTGATCTCCTAAATCACCACTGTGCATGTGTAACTTAAAGTCAGGGGCTTGGACTCACTGGTGATGCACAACAACCTCAGCAGTGATAGCGCCTGAGATATGGTGATACACTTGCACATCAGCAACCACTCTGCAGTTTCAGACCACTTGACCCATGAAGGAATCATAATATGCAGCTATGCTTGTGTTTCACGAAGCTGTTTTACAGTCTGATTCTGATGTGGTTTGACCACCTGTCCTATGAGCACAGAAATATTAGCTTTTCTTATAAGTCCTAATAATGCAAGTGTACCTATCTTTCTCATACCACCTGGTGCTCTTGTTCCATGCTCTTGTATTGATTGCCTAAGCTGATTCACTGTAGGCATGATGAAATATATAAGGAAAACAATGTCTAATTGCCTAATCCATCAGTAAATGTTTGTAATATTGTTACTTTATCAGTATCAATTCTAGCTGTTATTTGACTTGTGTATATTTTTCCTCAGTGGTATTGGCATCATCAGATTTCTTCACAATGATTAGTTCCATATTTGTGTTAGCAAAACTTTGCGACACGTTATAATACATGTGAACAGATCCACATTGTCAGCAAAGCTGACTACATGTCTTTAATCTGATAAAACATTTTTGACATGGTTGATCACCTGGGCCAACACAATGCAAGTGAAATTTATAGGATTCAAAATGGCATGTTCTGCTGCAAAGTTCACTTTTCCAAGGCATGCGCCTTTGCACTGATTGCATCCCAATGCCATAGAACTTTTTATATATGTGGAAATTTTATTTAAATAGTACATTTTTTTACAGTTGTCACTGTTTTCTCTCCTCATAGGTATGCAGTGGTATCTGAATCCTGAAGGCAAAACCTAGTGACCAACTATAATTTTGTATCTCGGTAGTATAGATTTGTGGATCAGCCCTTTGAAAATAAACAGGTTTACTCTTTCCAGGAGCATGAAATTTGCTTGCATGCCTAAATAGAATATCTTCAAAGCTGGCATTGGCCCAAATGAGCTCAAATGACCCAGCACCATGTATTACACCAACTCAATTGATGAGACTGTGTCCATTTATGTCCAACCATGTCAGGTGTGGTGGAGTGCTTTTACCTCACAACTTCCGTTTTTGGTGTGTCAGACTTGGAAATAATTGTGGATAATTTCTCACATTACTTGTGCTGCTCTGCTTCTGCAGTGTTGTGCACAATTTCATATACCTCTTGGAAGTTGGGTGTGGATGCCATGGCTATATTGTTTTCAAAAGCATATTTCTAATTGATTTGCTCATCATTACATTTACTTTCACTGGTGATGTATTCACTAAATTTGCTATATTTGACTGGTGACTCAATTAAATATCAGAAACAAACTTTTCTTGCACAATATCAAACAATGACTTTTCATGCTGCTTATTATAAGCTTCACTGAATTTGTCATTTTTGTTCAAATATGATCCACAACTCTATTAATTTTTGAAGAAGCTCTGGATACATATTTGAAAAATCATACATCTTTTGGACTTTGCCGATTCTGTATGATGCTTAAAGACGAAATAGCAATTTAATCATATATATATATATATATATATATATATATATATATATATATATATATATATATATATATAAATTTGTATTGTGTGATTGACCTCTACCTTTGTCCATAATTTGAGTGTAGTTTGGGACTACCAGACTAATGTCTTTTTTTGTAAACAACATATTACATAGCTAATTTGTGTATATGATTCTAGATTTTATATTAATATTATTATTATTTGGAGGTAAACATGTTTACCTGGTTTTGAGTTCTAGATAAAGGCTTGATTCTGACTATAGAAGATTCTAGAAACGGATTTTGTTTACAATTTTGATGGAAATTTCCATTAAGACGACTCTCATGCTGGTCCTCTTATTGTAACTTTGGTTTTTATAATAAGGTTGTGTATATTAGAATTGCTCATTCCGATCATAACTTCTGAAGTAGAATCAGACTTTTAGTTGTGTTCAGTTTTAATTTGAGAGGATTTATTTATTTAAATTATTCACTGGAATTACAAAATGTTCATTTTCCTTTTCAGACGAAATCACTATTTTGAGATTATTGTGAATTCATTTATAGACTTTTTGGATTATGTCATTGTGATGCATAAGACTGTCAGCACATTAACACTATTCTAGGCTATTGGCATATCAGCACATTCAAGATGGGAATTTGGCATACTCTATACTTTTGGATTTGTGGTAGAAATTTTAGGACTCTTTTGGATTTAATTCACAATAGTGTATGTTCTTTTTAAATTTTCACTCTGCAGTCAAGGGAAATAAATTATTTGTTGAAATTTACTAAACTTGTTGGTTTTCACTCTTTTCTGTAACTTAGTTTAAGACCATATATATATATATATATATATATATATATATATATATATATATATATATATATATATATATATAAAATATTCTCGCACAAAGAAAATAATCTCACAGAATATTCTGTATACAATATAGCCATTATCAATGTAAAAGGGATATCCACATATATGTGGAATATAGCCACGATCAATACTAATATTTGCTGCTGGCTGTAGTAGTTAATTGGTCCGACTTAGGACCCTAATAGTGACTTCGCTTGTTGGAGGGGGGGGGCGGACTAGCACGGTTAAATATTACATATTACATTCGAGTGTATTGCGAGTGTAAAGTCATGGGGGTAGAGAAGGCTTTAAGACAGATCAGAAATCAGAACTCAAAGACCCATAATGATACTACTTGACCTTCTGACATGAAAAATGTAGGTGAGATGTTTGGTCTGGAGTAGATAAACATGTATAAGGAGTTTATGCTAACTTGTCTGATCTAATAATTTAAATTTATATATTTTCTTTTAATGAATTTTCCCATTCTGCTGGTTGTGCGGCATTAAATATGTGCATAAAAGTACCTTGCATCATAACATCACCCTTAAGTGTTTCTTTTAAAGGTTCTCCACAAGTGATGAAATGAAAATTGATTTGAATTCAACATCTTAAGACATATTTTTGGATTGTGCGTAGCAATTTCATAAACAGCTCCACTGTGGACAATATACTGTCAGTTAGTGGTTTCGAATTCGAGCGCAAAGAGCTGTCCATTTTATTGTTTTACATGTCGAAGTTAATTATAAATGCGGGTATGACGGGAAATATCTGAATGTGAATCACTTTGGATTGAAATCCTAATGACTCGTGCCAAAAACGTTTATTTTATGAACTATATACAGATCACCAAATCTACCCATATAGACTTAGATATCTGAGGATATACTAAACTGGAAATGGGAATTATGGGTGATTCAACACAGCTTGCACTGACTAGTGTAATAGAAATTGGTCAATTATTGGAACTGTTTGACATAAAACAGATAATATAGACCCCAACTCGCATTACTGACTATACATGAACCATTATTGAAAACGTCAGCGGTACCGAAGTCGGAGTAGTCAGCGATACCTACAGAAGTCATGCAGATCACGAAGATTGAAATCCCAGAAAGAGCTGCTGTTTGGAAAAAACGCAACAAGATGAAGTAACGCTGTACTAGCGTGAAATGACAGTTCATGTTCCGTGGTTAGACAAGCATTGGCGGTTGGCCTCGTTTATGCCTTATTTCTCGGCTCACAGTCAAAACTACAGCAAGATATAAAAACATCAGACCCATCTGAAAGTCAGGCACCGTCAGAACGATGGCCTTAATGCCCCTTCACGCATAGGCGATGACACTGGCCTTTCAGGTTCTTGCAAAACTCGCCATCACGCTTCCATTAACGCCTCAAATAATTCTTCAACGTCTTCATCGGTTAGAAGTCCTAACCCTAGACGCTCACTCAATCTTTGAAATGAGGGCTTGAATTAATGTCCCTGTCCACACATGACTCTCATTTCAAATGCTCCAAGTCTTATGGATCCCTTGATCCGCGTGTCTCTAATTATATAAATTGCTCTAAGGTAATATTTGTCTCTAATTAAAATGTCAAAAGCATCTTTTATAAAAGAAAAATCATATCCCTGGATCTACGTGTCTCTAATTAAAACTTCGTCCACTTGGTTCTGCTTACATTTACAAATTGGTTTAGCTATACATGGACGAAGGACACAGTTCTTTAGTAAACACAAAACTTACAAACTGCTTGTTTGCTTTTATCTCTTTCCGAGCCAACTTTATGTAATGTAATTTCCACCACAACTTGTACATATGCGGTGCTGTTCCGTGGACGCATATAGGAGTATCTTCTTTTCCACACGCATCCGTCTTTGGAACTGCTTGCCAGTGACAGCCATTATAGCGCCTTCCATTGAAACCTGTAAGGTCTACATTGGTCCATCACACATGTACATAGTTCGCCATAGTGCGATTATGCCTGTATATGAGCCACGCATTTATTGGAAGATGAAGATTCTGGGTTCTTAAACCTGCTCCACACTTCCAACACGGGTAATAACAATGCCGCATTATTTTCTTTACTTTATGTACATGTACATAACAGCACTTTCTAAAGCAATGCCTTCACAATACAAACCTTCGCAGCTTAAACCATGCACCGTTATTTGGTTGTATGTATATATATATATATATATATATATATATATATATATATATATATATATAATTCTTATGTGCTGCATAAGACATTTGATGCGCAAAATCAATTTCTCGCGTACACAAATGCAGAAATTACTAGTGATGACTTGCCAAAGTCGAGACCTAATAACCAAGACGTGATCTGAAAGACAAGAACCAAGTTATACTGCGTCCTCGGGACGGTCTTTACGTGATTCCACCTGACATGAACTTAAAGGTTGCATCTATGTGGAGTATAATAGCAATATTCAGGGGGCGACCAACAATATGGTGGTCGAAACCAAGTTGATATCAACTCGACCAGGATAAAAGGTTATGCGTCTGAATAAATGTTCGGTATCAAAACTCAAAAACCCCAGAAGATCAAAAATGAAGAGGTGGGATTCATCCAGCCAAGGGCCATTTGCATTTCAACTGACTTTCAGAACTAAGCAAAGCTGCGGGCTTTAAAAAAATTCGAATTCAGCTCCGGCAATAAACTGGCATTAGCCATGGGCGGTATCGTGGCGGTGCTCGCAGCTATCATGCTTTTTCGCCGAGCCCCTACCGTTCTCCGCGTAAGTGCGAGCGGAGAACAGCAAAGAATGAGATCAGCCAGCGAAGGACACTGCCAGCCATTTTTATGAGAAATGGTACAAATGTCCCAATAATTCCAGGTAGCGTCGCCGTCGCTTTTTCTGCTAACGTTATAGGCATGCCGGTCATCTGTGTGACTTTTTACCCATTCTTTGCATTCTCGGGACGCTAGGGTCTGGTTTAGATGCCGGAGATGGTATTGGAGATAGGGTTGTGCCATCCCCGCCTGTGATCGCTAGCACAAGTTTGCTTATTATAAAACCGTGTGCGGTGAGTATAGAGGCCTCCTTCATATCCTGCTAGCTGAAGAGTTTTCTCAGCTTTTCGCTAAGGGTTGTATCCTTGTTCGTCAGTCAGTTGGAAAGATTGTATCCTCATTAATAAGAGGTTGGGAAGATCCGTGATAACTGTAAGTTGGTTGCAGAGTCGTCTGCTTAATGCGTCGGCCTCCTGTAAAAGGCCATGGAGTCCTCCCTCCTTCTTAGCAAGTTGATCTTGTACCGGCTCTAGCTCCTCTAACCTTGGGATCGTTCTATATTCTTTTTAACAAGGCTATGTTTTCTTTTATTACGCTTGTTTTGGAGACATTGATTGCAAGTGCGCCTTTATTATAAGTTAATAGGGCCTTGTCAGGGTCCAGGACTCCCGCAACGGGAGACTATCTGGATCATGCGAGGCTACCTCCTCGTGGTTCAGTATAAGTTTCCCCTTCTTGGTTTGATCGGAATTTGTTTTGTACGGTTCTCCGTTTTTATGCCGTCACGCGGCTTGCAACTGATCGCGGCCGTTCAGTCGCCTGACTTTTACATGTCGCCTGTCCATGTTAAATTTCTGGCGAGGTAATGGAGTACAGCACGACCTTTTGTTCGTTCTTTTATTCAAACCATGTGTTTTTCCCCTGCAGTTTTAATTTAGTGACTTGAACGGCAAAGTCGGCACGATGTGCTGTGTTTTTAACTCGTTTCTCTTGATGCAAAGGGGCATAGGAGCACCGTCGTTTGTGACCAATAACCGAAGCACAATAGACCAAAGTCAGCTTCTTATTGTCAGATTTCCAAACAAAAATAGCAACGTTGTCATTGTGCCGGACACCGTCAGCCGGCGTTCACGCTTGCTTTGATCGGTGGCACAGCAGCGCCGGTGGCCGCCAACCAAACAACTGTGGAAAACCTTGGCAATCGAAATGAAAAATATAACTGTAAAGATGGGCGGGGGACAAGCTGGAGTTTATCGACGACGCATATGTCTGGGACGTTTACAAGGGTCTCGTATACATATGTGATATTAAACTGTCGTTTAAACTCATTGTTTCGCTGGCGGGCAGTTGATGTCTTTGCTTGTTCTGTACACTGCAGCTGTGAGCCACGTTTTGCCCTTACACAATTCCTAGCATATCGTCAAGGATTGAAACGAACGATGAACCGTCAGAGGTATTGATGAAAGAACCGTTAGAGGTACCAAAGTCGGAGTAGTCGGCGATACCTGCAGTAGTCATGCAGATCACGAAGATTAAAACCCCAGGAGGAGTTGCCATTCAGAAAAGACTAGCCACAATGATGAAGCATCGCTCGACTATGAGAGACGCCGACCCCAACTTTGCTTCATTTTGCTGACATCTTTTATTTCGTGGGTTGGACTACCGTTGGCGATATCAATCATTGATGCATTATTCCACTGCTCACGGTCGAAATGACAGCAAAATAAATTTTAAAGAAACAGCGGACCAATCGCAACTCGCTTGTTTGCATTTACCTCTATCAGACCATTTTTATGTAATGTAATATACACCACAACTCATGCATATGCGGTGGTGGGTTTCAGCACCAGCTTCACACTTCCAATATGGATAAATAACAACAATGCATTTTTGCTATACCTTATGTAATGACAGTACTTTCCAAAGCAAGCGGCGGAATAGGGGGTTGAGGCGCATTTATTTTATTTTCCCCTACTCCAAAAAGAGGGGTAAAATATGCTCCCCCCCCCCCCCCAGTTGGCTTCAAATGTCCATTTTACATGTGTTAATTTTGTTGATAAGTTGGCTGAAATTAATCGCTCTTTTTTATACTTACTCTCTCGGGGCCCCGGGTGACTGTGTGGTCACAAGCGCTTGTATTTACTGATCACTGCCATCTCACCTCTGTCCACGTGGGTTTAAGTTTCGAGCTCGGCCAATGTGGGTATTTGAGAAAGCTGAGCAGTAGCTTCCCGTGGCTCGATGTTTCTTAGCGGGTTTTCTCGGGTTCTTCTTGAACCAGTTATATTGGCCGCCATGTATAGAGAGTATCACGTGTTGAAAACGACTTTAAAACCCACAACATCACTTCTCTCTCTCTCTCTCTCTCTCTCTCTCTCTCTCTCTCTCTCTCTCTCTCTCTCTCTCCCTCAGTATAGTTTCCCATCTTAAGGTTATTTGTTCTAGCATTGATCAAGAATATGCGATGGAAGATCTGGTTATGCTTCTCTACTACTTTAATGTTCATCAAGCATCCTCCAATATGTCAGTCTGCAAATTAACTCGGGTAGGATTCTCTACCTAAAAACAGAGCATCCTCAAATATCTCAGTCTGCCAATAAACTCAGGTAGGATTCTTTACCAAAAAACAGCATCCTCCAATATCTCAATCTGCAAATAAACTCAGGATTCTGGACCAAAAAATAAAGCATCCTCAAATATCTCAGTCTGCCAATAAATTCAAGTAGGCTTCTTGACCAAAATAAAGAGCTAACGAAAAGAGAGAATGGAAATATATATTCAGGATTATCATACAGTCACATGTATAATATAAATATTTATTGTACGAGTGCGTATAGTTTTGAAAAATCTGGATTGGACGAGACAAGTGTTTCAACACAACGTGGACAACTGCAGTGAAAAACCATATTGCACAAGTAACTTTATAATGACCTTTATGCTGTGATCCTAATCTACTTTCAATGTGTCTGAATTTATTTTTATTAAGAATTGTTAACAAGAAAAAAAATAAATGCTGCCTATTTTAATTGAAATTTCTTAAACATTACATTTAAAATTTAATATTCTGCAAAGTAATGAACTAAATGAGATTCTTAAACCTTTTAATGGCTTCATGGGGAATTGAATTTCTACTAAGGAAAATATTATTGAAGAAGAAATTATCACTGCTGAAGTACAAGTTGCAGCAAATGTACAATATGAATACACCAAATCCCGGATGTGTAACTGGAAAATAATAATTTTTCAGATTATTGATATCTTACCTCTGCCCGCGTGGCTTCAAGTTTCGGCTCTGCTTACTCGGTCAAATGTACTGGCCTCCATGGACTCCTCCGGTGGCCAAGTGGTTAGAGCGTCCGCCTTGGATGCGGGAGGTCGGGGGTTCGAAGCCCGACCGAGTCATTCCAAAGATATATAAGAATGATACTAACAGCAGCCTCGCTAGGCGCTCAGCATTTAGAGGTTAGTGTAAGGACTGGTCGGCCTGGTGGCAGGATAATGTGACTGGGTGGGACATCATGCTACATGTATGCGGCATGATGCCCTAGTGCTAGACATCACTATAAACTGCCACACTGCAGACATCGTAGCGATATGACTGGAAAATTGTTAAAGCTACATTAAAAATCCAAAATCACTGGCCGCATTATATACGCCTTTCAGAAACTATGTTATTCCCCTTGAAATGGAACTCCTCTGTCCGCTCAGTGCGCATGCCCCACTTGGCACCTCAACTTCCAGTGACTATTGCTCCAAATACCCTCAGTCTGCCACGTTGCTATAATAAGCAGTTGTAAAACCTGAAATACGCAAATTGAAGCCAACTAATGTGACAATGGCAGTTATGGACCTTGGATATTGATATCATTCTCGGTCTTGTAACCCCCCATGACTTTGTGCTTACACTACAATTAGTCACAATTGTAAGCATGTGACCTTGTGGACTGTAGTCTGAAAGTTACCAATAGGCGACCATACAAAGCCATGACCTATAACAGCAACCATCAAAACCGTCATCATTCACACTACTTATGGCATACACGATTGTTTATTACAATCATGATCTGCAACGAGTTTGCGTTGTAAAGTTCCAGACAGGCCTATATTATTGATTTTGGCTATACTACCAATTTTTATACTTTTACTGAAATAGGACTACATGTATTGATCTCCACTACAAAATATGGAGATTTTCTCTTGCAGAAAATATTTTCTTCTGCAGAGAATATTTTTCTGCTAGTAGAGAATATTTTATACCAATGTGCAGAAAATATTTTGGTATTTAAAAATTACCGTAGTATATAAATGGCGAAAATTCACAGATAGATGAATATAATATTTTGAAGGAATTTATGGAGATTCTAATCGTGGAATTATTATACCAGCTAATTGGAGTGTGCGCAACGTTACAGAAAATATTAAATCACTGTTTCGTTTGAAAGCGCCTTACAAGTTTGTCAAAGAAGTCCTAAAGATGTCTTTTTATGACTTTTCGAACACATATATTGAACATACTGATCAATTAATTAACTTATTTTGGAGCAACAATGATGTCAACTTGACCAATATTATCAGGAAAAAAAACATGAAAAGATATTATTTGATATTTTGCAAGAAAAAAATGGCGCCATCATTCAGTGCAGATAATGAAACGGATGAAGTCTGTAATGACAACGATGAAAGAACTAGCGAATATGGTAACCTAAGTAGTGAAGATCGTTAAGGGTATATCAGTTAGAGAGATGTTTTAGCATTATTAGAACGACGCCATCCACATTCACCGATCTTCAGAAGAATTAGGAAACAAAGTGCAACAAAGCCAAAGAGGGGCAGCGTAAGCACTGGAAAAAATCTCAGAAGCTATTATAAAAAACAATGAAACAATTGAGGAAAATTACAAACACTCTAAGACATTTGATGTTATAGAGTGCTGGTGCAATACTCAGTGATGTGTCATTTGAGCTGGGTTGAAGCAATGTTGGAAGATATTTTGTTCAGCTTAGCAAAGGAGTTATATTTCCATGTATCACATTATGCTGAAGCGGAGATAATGCAGCGATTAATGGAGAACGAACGGCAGCGAGTGGAAAAAAGCAGATAACTCTGTTTATATAAAAAGTTAAATGGCATTGGGACGCAAAAACTGTAAAGATGTACGCTTAGAAAATATGGATTATGAAGCAGATCATGCCATTGTGAATACTGTAAGTCACATTTGCTAGAATTACGCGGTTTTATACGTACTCGACCATGTCGTTAATGTGTTATCGGAGTCAAATCATATAGTCAGCTTTGCCGACCAAGCGGATCTATTCGCGAGTATTATCGCTCTCGTCGACGAAGACTTGCTTAACCTATGATTGCAGAAACACCCGACGCTGTTGAGGAAACAGATACAGAAGTAACTGAAATAATAACGTGGACTGAAGTGATTACAGTTTCTGATCCTGGTAAAGTAAAATTCTTAAAACAATTTATTGAGGGAATTTGAAGTTAGAGAAAGCTTTTCCTAACATAAGGATACAAACTGCGATTTAGCTAAGACAAATCGCGTAACAGAGTGGAATGCGAATACCAAGCCGTATGCGAAAAGCCGACGTACTTGCATTATTCGGACCACAACTGGTTGTCCCGGATAATCCACAAACGGATGTAAAACGGCACAGCAAATGAATCAATTCGCGCGTGATTATAATATACGAATACGAAGAGATGTAAGAAAAGATGCATTACTTGCAACATTAGGTATTACTTTTAAACCACTTGAAATTGTAACACGATTAGATATCCGAATTCCTCCACGAACCCAAGCACGCGTAGTTAAGGATGAACAAAACCGTCGTCGTATTGCAGCCGCTATTGCTACCAAGATTGTTGAGTATGTTCATAAACAAGAACGTCGTCGCCGTATTTACATATAGGATCTCCAATGGGTAATGATTTAATACTGAATTTATGAAACGAGTTGAATAATTTTAGCTTTTGCGAGCCTTGGCGAGCAAAGTCTGGACATTATTACATGAGTTTCCTAAATTCAATATTAAATTATTGCCCATTTGAGATTATGTTTAGCACATAGTCTTTATTTTAATAGAAATAGGAGTGAAAGAAGAATAAATAATTTCGTTCCTTCTGACTCACATGATACGTCTTTTATTTGTTGCATTTAAAAATGTAGTCCCTGGAATTTTTTGCTCAGTTCTATAACCAGTAACATTTGCTAGGGTTTTTTAATAATTGTAATTCGAAGATCAACTGTCCTTCCGAATAAATAGAATATTTTACTCAAACAAAATGATGTTATCAACACAGAGTGTCTGTGCAAGTTCAGTATGATGTCATATAGTTTAAGTTGGGTTAGAGAAATGTTTAACAGCGAAAGTGTGTCATTTTCACTACTAAGCATTCAAATTGTTGGTTATTCATATGAATAGATGATTATAAATGCTGATACTCCAGATTTACAATAATGTTTGAAGATTCTCGAGACGTTAGAGAATAAACCAATGATAGATCAGAACTCTTGACAGAAGCGGATATTTCCCCATACCAGCCGTTTCGCAAATCGAGTTATATTTCAATATTAGCATGTGTTCCACCGCCATCAGTCATAAATGTGAACAAGGACGACCACCGATGTTTTGAATGAACACTTTTCTCGGCGTTGTATCCGCGAGTAATCATAAAGATCAGTCTCAAAAATACCAATAACACCTGGGTGAACTTAAGTAAGGTAGATTATAATTTCCTGTACAAGTTACTGATATTAGAAAGTTTGAACGACTCAACCCTGATATCACAATCAGTATGCTTGTTGGGGAAATAAAGGTCTGCAGCCGATTCGACTATCCTCACATAAACAAGCAGACGATTTAATATTGATTTGTTGTTATTACATGATTCAGACTCACGGTAGCATTATGTGTGGAATCAAAATGCAGACGTTGTATGTATTTAACACACGACAGCTGCTCACTCTCTTGACGTTTACTGTGGTCGAATCAGTCAAAAGTCGCCACGAACTATTATGTCAAAACCTGGTAAATAAATGTTGATGTTGACAGCCGTGCAACGAAAGATAAGTACCATATGTCGTCAATGCATACTTTGAGTGTCTTAACGTTTCAGTGAACGACCACAACCAACCAAACACAAACGAAGCTACTGGACAAATTCCATGTGCGTTATGTTACATTGTTGTCAGATGCGAGGCGCAAACTGAGCCTCTGATATTGTATCGTCGTAAAGATTTGCCTGAGATGTTTCTTAACTCTTACGGCGAAATGGATTTGACAAAAGTTCTACTCACCCCGCTGACATGATCATGGCTAATCATGATATTAACAAGTTTTCTCAGGCTACTTATTGTTGGATTGGATCTGCGATGGTCTTTTTGGGACTGATACCAAAGTACGAGATCACTGGCGCATCACTGGCGCGTATAGAGGAACTGCATAAAGAGCATGCAATCTACAGTTACCAATTAAACGAAGTGAAACAAAAATTCATGTAGTGTTGCATAACCCGAGTAGGCATGACAGCCATTTAATATTGCAAACAGTACCATCAGCGTTAAGGCACTAATAAGTGTCACATCGCAAAACAAATGGAAAAATACATGACGTTTAGACTCGGCCAACTACAGTTAATCAATTTATTTCAGTTTTTGAACTCGTCACTGGACAAGTCAGTTAACGATCGTGTGGCAGATTATACCACTAACACCGACTTGTTAAGTAGAAAACAAGTGCATCCTTACGAGCACACGAGTGGATGGAACATGCTTTCTGAATCTCAACTGCAACGGATCGAGGCATTTGTTCATCATTGTCTCACGAAGGTATTTCAGAGAACATAGAAAGAAAGTCTGATCCGCGTTTGATTGTAAAATCATGGGTGACTATCATGACCTGTATTTGAAAACAGACGTGTTGCTGCTCGCGGATGTGTTGAATCATTTCGTGACACAGCTATGCAGGTGTAATAGTTAGACCCTACACATTACTTTATGTCACCGGGAATGCCTTGGGATGCACTTCTTTTAAAAACCAAAATCGAGTTGGAACTGCTTCACTGATATCGATATTCATCTTTTTATTGAGCGCCCACTTCGTGGAGGAATTTCAGTGGAATGCCACCAATATACGCGCGCAAATAACCCAAACATAAACAGGCATGAAGTTGACCCCGTTAATCCTAACAATTTTTGAGGATGTGCAATGATGCAGCCGTTGCCTGTCAAATGGTTTCAGTGGACTGATTCCGAGCACACTGACATACACGAGTACAGTAGCAATTGCGACCACGGATACTTCTTCTCTTAGCATTATTTAATCACCAAAATTAACACGCGATTATCCAGGTTTAGAAAATTCCACAAATTTCGCGATTCCCTTAATAAACTGATTAGTGTACCGTGTCTCTGTCCCTGCCATTGATTTAATTCCGTGCCAATTACATGCATCAACTTGGAATGGGTATATGTCACGCTGACACCTGCACATTACAAGCACCCGCAAAAGTCATACTGTTACACCTGCAAACACACATATGATTCTTTGTGATTCTTTATCTCTCTGTCTTAATCGAAAATAACTCTTCATACACCAAATTACACTTAGCAAGCTTCTGAGATTATTCTTCCCAAAATTTCACTCTGCTATAACAACTGAAATATAATAATTACACACAAGTCATATAGGCGTTATAATAATAATAATAATAATAATAATAATAATAACACTGGTCAAGATTTTTTAGAAGTCGTCTGCTTCAGAGATAAAATGTGCTATTTATGGATTTTGATGTCATCAATTCAAATATGACAATTAAAATAACTAAATACTGTTTCCAAGATATTTAAGTTTTTACATTTTACGTCTATGTATATTGTGCAGATAGTAGAATTTTAATCATAATTTGTAAACCTAGGTTTTTTCATGTGTTTATAGTTGCTTTCCATGAAGTATTTCACCTGTCCTGTTTATGTAACACTTTAAAAACAGCAAGAGGGTTATATCAATAAAATTTATTATGAAACAAAAGGCAAAAAACTATTATGTATATATAAGTACATAGTTTAGTTCTTATTCAGTGTCTACTCGGCGCTTCTTGGCTTGTCTCTTGTATTCATTAAATGGAGCATCTTTTGTCACTGTCCAGCAATAGTCTGCAAGCACTGATGGGATCCATTTGCCCTGACAGCGTTTCTCCATTGTTGCAATCTCCTAATGAAATCTAGATGAGAGTGCAAAAAATGTATCTTTAGTGACATGTTGCAACCAAGGTTTTTGTATGCGTTGAGGAGGTTTTCCACCAACACCCTGGAGTTGTCTGCCTTTTTGTTTCCGAGAAAATGTGTTGCCATTAACTGGAATACTTTCCATGCCGTCTTTTCCTTGCCACGCAGTGCACGGTCTAATGCATCATCTCGAAGACGTTCACGAATCTGAGGACCAACAAAGACACACTCCTTTGTCTTAGCTTCACTTAGCCTTAAAAATTTTCCACGGAGATACTTGAAAGCCGCTTGTGTTTTGTCTATGACCTTCACAAAGTTCTTCATTAGACCCAGCTTGATGTGCAAGGGTGGTAACAAAATCTTTCTTGATTCAACAAGTGGTGGATGCTTCCTCTCAGGCACCAATGACTGTCGGAGCGGCCAACCTCTCTTGATGTAGTGGGAATCTCTAGCATGACTATCCCATTCGCAGAGAAAACAGCAGTGCTTTGTGTAACCAATCTGTAGACGAAGCAAGAGAGCAAGAACCTTCAAATCGCCACAAAGCTGCCACTGATGTTGGTCATAGTTTATGCACCTCAAAAGTTGTTTCGTGTCTTCATACGTTTCCTTCATATACACTGCATGACCAACTGGAATTGATGGAAAAGCATTGCCATTATGCAGCAAAACAGATTTAAGACCCGTGTACGATGAATCAATGCACAGTCTCCACTCATCTGGATCATGAACGATGTTGAGGGCTCCCATCACACCATCGATGTCGTTGCAGGTTACAAGATCACCTTTCATGAAGAAGAATGGGACAAGATCCTTTTGACTGTCATGGAACATGGAAACATTAACATCACCTTCCAGGAGATTCCACTGGTGTAGTCTAGAGGCCACCGGCTCTACCTTGCTCTTGGATAGTTCCCAATCCCTGACAAGGTCATTCAGTTCACCTTGTGTTATGAGATGTGGTTCAGAGGATGAGGATGGGAGAAAATATGGGTCATGTGACATTGATGCTTCAGGACTAGAAGTTTCATCCTGTTCCTCTTCCTCGTCTGGCTCAAGTGAGAATGATTCTGGTGCATCAGGAACAGGCCAGTCCTGCTCCGTAGGGTACTGGGCGTATAGCTGATGGAATGTTGGATAATGCACAGTCCGGTTTTTATTCTTTGACACACCTTTCCCGACTGGAGGCACCACGCATAAGTAACAATTGCTGATATGATCTGTTGGCTCTGCCCAAATCATTGGCACTGCAAAATGCATAGATTTCCTTTTCCTGTTCAACCACTGGCGAGGATCTGTAGCACAAGTGCTGCAGTATATGTGTGGGGCCCACCTCTTGTCCTGATATCCAATTTTACAGACAAAATAAAGGTGATATGATTTCTTAACCATAGTGGTTATACTGCGCTTTTGTGATGCAAAAGTCACTTCACCACAAAATATAGCAGAAGTTATCTGCATTGTTAAAACAAGTACGAGGCATCTCTGCTCACTTTGCTAAACAGAGATGTGTCCCTTTGCAAAATCAAACACTGACAAATAAGAGAGCACGATACTGTATGATTTATAGAGCTGATATAGAGCAATTTCTTCAGCAGAGTGATGTAAGCTTAGTTATGCTGGCATCATCCATGACCTCTAGGAATAAAATGATGCAATTCGTATCATGTATGACGCAATACCAGCTTCAGATTGCATCATTCATTGTTTTGCCTAAAAAAAAAACAGTACTGTCCAAACCAAGTTATAGATTTATTCATAGATCCAGTCAAAGATGTATTTTAGTCATTGCTGGTTAAGTTGAGATTCCTTCCCTATATAACTCACTTATCCTCCGCCATTCCCAAGTCAAGGTTCGTATATACTGACCAAGTATCATATCTTTAAAACTAGAGCTAATCAACAATTTTAAGCATCACTTTCGTTCTCAGTGACCCAGAATTAGTAAAGTGTGACTACATTTATTTCGGAAGCATTTTGGCTGTAGGCCAGTGTAATAATAATCGTCGTAGTCGTGCCTCTCTTGTATTATCTATTAGAGTAGTAATTGTGACAACTATATCCGGTCCTCTAAAACAACAGTCTAAGATAACAGTTTATGACTGATATTGAATTTTAAAAAACGGAATCCTGCTTATCCAAAGATTTTGAACAAAAAATAATTATGCAAATATTTCAGTTATGTATTGTATAAACAGAAATATTTTCATCGAAATATTCTACTATATAATCTAAATAAAAAATTCAAATTATTAATACGTTTCTTGTTTCATCCACTATATTACGGAAAGATTATCACTATTCACTTTGACGACTCGAGATGCAAAGATGGATGCAATTTTGGCGTGAAGTTGTCACCTGTAGCGATCGGGCATAATCTACGAGTCTAAAGATTAGCTCTGTATCTTTTTAAGGAGGCCTACCATTTGTATCGCGCACACATTTCTTTTTATATCTCAATAGTTTCATAACATCACTCCTTTATTAGCACAAAAATTATAATCATAAGTAACGTCTTTGAAACCAAGACTGTGGAAAATTAAAAAGGGATGAGCACTACTTAATCGACTCCAGGAAGGCTCCCGTATCATTATCATTTCACATAAGAGCAACGACATAGAGACAGATTTAATACTAGCCTCGCTTCAGCAGCAACAGGAGACCAAGGCATAGCCACGAGAGACATAAATCATCCTCGACAAGTTACAAAGGGATTGAGGTATAACCCCAGAAAACCAAATTTGGAGAAAAATAACCGTTTGAAACATAATTTAACCTCAACTTAAAAATATACACACCCCCATTAAAACTTCTGTTTTGTTTTAGGGAAAACTCGATACACAAAATGCGTCAGAAAAAGAGGGCTGGGGCATCAGAAGTTCTAAAAAGTACAAGTATGATGTGATGGGACTGATATATCAATAAATAAGACCCTTTTAAACTTTCTATCCAAATATTATTTTGCAAATTCTTTCTACTTTTCAAACAAAACTTCCCTACTGCTTCTAAATTCCTCGCTCCAAATGGACAGTATGCATTTGCAGTATATCTTTCAGGACTCACGGTACTAATTCAGTTCCCATAGTAAATTTATGTTAACGCAACGATATTAAAAATTTAATAACCTTGACTTTCTGAGTGCTCATGATCAAACCAATATTTATCAGTATAGATGCATCATGGATGATAACTTTTGTGTAGTGAAGTTCAGTATCATAGTACTGAAACTACTCTTCTGAAAGTAGTTAATGACCTTCTCTCTGCTTTGGATAGCGGAAAGATTACAGTCCTCACTCTCCTTGACTTGTCTGCAGCATTTGACACAATAGACCATGATATATTACTTCACCGTCTCCAGCATGTATTTGGCATTCACGATACAGCCTCACTATGGTTCAAGTCCTACTTGGTCAACAGACACAAATTGTGTCCTCAAATGGAAAAAACTCCAGCCCAGTTGATCTATGCTGTGGTGTTCCACAGGGGTCTGTTCTTGGACCTCTTCTCTTCATTCTATACACTCAGCCACTCTCAAGTGTCATAGATCATCATCCAGTGTCTCACCACTTGTATGCTGATGACACCCAAATATACAAAATCCAGCCACCCAACTGAAGTTGAAACTACCATCCAAGGTGTAGAGAGGTGCATTTCCGATGTGAAATCATGGATGACATGTAACAAGCTGCAGATGAATGATGATAAAACTGAAGCCATTCTGATTACAACACAAAGACTTTCTCATTCACATCCTTTACATCAGACAATAAATACCAGCAACACCAACATTA
>JAECUM010030471.1:0-31110 GCA_016617855.1 Megalonaias nervosa
AAATGTATTCACCATAGAGGGAGAGGTCCAAGTTTGATGTCTCTCTGAGCCACACGATGATCCCCAGAGAAAAAGGTGGTATGGGAATGCCAAAAACTGCCTTTATGACATCCTTCAAGGAGGAATGATTATTGTTGACCCATGATGTAGCAACGGCTCGAAAGTTGGTGGGTTTAAGTTTCATAAAGGAGAGGTCTCGGTCGGTGAGGGACTAATATGGTATTTCTGATTGTGGTTGCAATCCACCGGGCGAGAGTGTCAGCCGAAATATCTACTGAGCCATTAAGAGGAAGGAAGAAACGTTTCTTACCATTTCTTTTTTAGGGAGAAATCCCGGTTGGCAAAGAAGGGAAAAGGAAGCACAGTTCCCATTAAATCGGAGACAACCAATGACAATAGACAAGGCAGGAATCTAACTTCTTGCTGAAGTAAGAGCTAGTAGTGTTACGTATATGTAATTTAATTACTTGTGTGTTAGTTTTAAATTCTTTTTTTATTTTATTTATTTTATTACATGTTATTGTAATGATAACTTTATTCACTGGATTTGACATTTTTCCAGAAAATTTAGTTCAGTTCTGTTAAACCTGATAAACACGCAGTAGTTTGAAACTTTGTATCTTTTGCCGACCTAGATTCGGAGCCAGTTTCAGCTCTGTAGTAAACAACTTTTTAAAATTTTTTATTATTATTGAATCTTATAGTAAGATTCGTTTAGTACAATCGAATTCGTCCATGGCAGATGTGACAGCTGGCATATAATGGTACTACGTCGCTTGAAAGGAAGTGATCACGTGACCTATCAGGTGATCCGTTTTGCGTTTTAGTTAGGGTCAAAAGTGACGTTTCATAGTGATTTTTAGTCAGTCGTAATTCATACCTTCGGGCTCAAAGGTATTATTTCTGTTGTTGCCAGTTTGAATTGAATTTTTTATTTAAAATAATTTATCTACCCTGGAAAATACTTGTGCTCATCAGAATTCTTGGACAAAGACATTTACTGAAAATTATTCGGAATTCTAAAGCTGAAATATTATTCTTGGTGATTCAACAAGGAACTGTTGACACGAGAACACAAAACAGGTTATAGAAGACGTCATCGCCTTCCAACTTGGTACTTTTTCGGGTTCGAACTTTGATTCAATTAGAACTTTTTAGTGATATGATTTACATTTTTAATTACTGGATTAACTTTTGGATTTGATTCATAAACCGTAAGTCCTTTTTCATCTTTTTACATTGTTTTCTAGGGAAATAAATTATTTTGTTAAATTTTACAAAGCTTGTTGGCTTCACTCTTTTCTTTGTTACTTTTGTACGAGTCTAGACGTAACAAAAGAAAATTGGGCGCTCGTCCTTGGGATATATGAATTTTGGCTAAACTATTTCACAAAATTGTTTTCGAAAATTAAATTAAACTAGTTTTCAGAATATTTTAAATCCCAAGTAGTATTTCACATTTTGTTTGAAATCTTGAGTGAAATCAACAGGCTTTTTCACAATGTCATCAAAAGTGGAGATCTTTCTTTCAAATCCTACTTAGGACAGTTGGATTGTTTGAAAAAGTTGAATTGCTTGAACTTGCCAGAAAATTTGATCTTTCTGAGGCAAAAACTTCTTTAACGAAGCAAGAAATAAAAAACATTTTGATCCAGTACTTGGTAGAAAAGAATGTTTAGGATAAAAAAGTGTTTTGGTTTGGATCAGTAAGTCTGTGTCAGACTCTGACATAAAAGTAAAGGAATTAAAATTAAAATACAAGATGGAATTAGAGTTAAGGAAGATATAACGTCAGAAAAATAAAGAGGAAAAACTAATACAAATGCAGCTGCAATTGGAGAAAGAGAAAAAAACATGCATTTACAGAAAGAAGATAAACAAATGCAATTAGAAGAAAGAGAGAAAGAAAGATAAATGCAATTACAGAAAGAACAAATGCAAT
Organism: Megalonaias nervosa; assembly: GCA_016617855.1. Classification (NCBI taxonomy): domain Eukaryota; kingdom Metazoa; phylum Mollusca; class Bivalvia; order Unionida; family Unionidae; genus Megalonaias; species Megalonaias nervosa. Next base: position 1,943 of record JAECUM010030471.1, read on the forward strand.
TACAATCAAAGAAAGAAGAGAGAGAGAGACAGATGCAAAAGCAAAAGCAAAGAGAGAAGGAAGAGAGGGAATATCAATTTAGAATAAAACAAATAGAGCTGGCAAGTGAAATGCACATTCCCACCCCACATACGAACTGAAGTTTTGATATTGCAAGGAATTTTAGGCTAGTACCCCCTTTTAGCGAAAAATAAGTAGACAAATATTTTCCTTATTTTGAAAAAGATGCTGAAAATTTGAAATGGCCAAGGGAGCATTGGACTCAATTATTGCATTGTGTACTTTATGGCAAAGCCCAAAATATCTATGCATCCCTGTCAGTACAGCAAATTTCTGACTAGGATTTGCTTAAGGAATGCATCTTAAAGGGTTATGAGTTAATTCCTGAGGCTTATCGGCAAAATTTCAGGAACTATAGAAAAGAAGCTGGACAAACTTAAGTCGAATTTGCACGAGAAAAAGAGCAGTTATTTGATAGATGGTGCTTAGCCAAGAAAGTTGATCAAGATTATGAAAGTCTCAAAGAACTTATATTACTTGAAGAGTTCAAGAACTGTGTCCCTAGTGATATTAAGACTTATCTTGAAGAGCATAAGATCAATACCTTGGAAAATGCTGCTCGCGCTTCTGACGAGTATTTCTTAACTCATAAAGTTCCTGCTGTAGGCAAGTCTTTCACTCAGCAGTCTACTGGTAAAAAGGTATTTCAGCCTAATACGAACCCTTCTAAAACTCAGACTGGCACAACTTTTAAAAATCAAGCTTCTGATAAGCTTGATTCAAAATCCTTGTCTGTTCCTACGTGTACCTATTGCAAGAAGAAAGGACACGTTATTTCTGATTGCTTCAAATTGAAATATAAGCATCAGAATCAAGATAGACCTATCCCAAATGCTCTTATTTCTAAGAGGTCAAGGTCACGGTCATGTATTGAAAGCAATACATTTGTTGGGTCGAATAAACCCCAGTCTGATTTTATTATGGAGAATTATGAACCATTAATGTCAAAGGGTTCTATATCACTCTTGGGTGATTTGGCCAATTCTATCCCTATTCAAATTTTAAGGGACACAGGAGCTTCTCAGTGTCTCTTATTATCAGGTATTTTGCCTTTTTCTGAGAAGTCTTCTAATGAGAGTGTTCTCATTCAGGGAGTAGAGTGCGGGTTTGTTAATGTTCCTCTCCATTCTGTAAATTTGTCATCAGACTTAGTTTCAGGACCTGTGACAGTCGGAATGGTGTCTTCTTTACCCGTTGATGGCATTCATTTATTACTAGGCAACGACCTAGCTGGAGATAAGGTTGTGGTTAATCGACTTGTAACTGACAAGCCTTGTTTGGATTAGAAAGTCGATCCAATTGAAAAAGAATTCCCTGATTTATACCCAACTTGTGCAGTTACTAGAGCTATGGCAAAGAAAGCTCTTGAGAATGATTCCGATAAAGAAAATATTCCTTTAGCTGACACATGTATTGGTCAGGCTTTTGATGAGGTTAGTTTTTCACTCCTTGTTTGGATCAATCGAAAGATATTGATCACATTGATCCTTTTTAACAACTCATTCTCTTTTTGTTAATCAGGGTGACAAACGACAATCACTTGTCGTCGAACAGGAAAAAGATCCTGAGATCTCCTGTTTGTTTCAAAGGGCCATTAGTGAAACTGAAGCCACTGAAGTACCCGTCTGTTATTTCATTAAAAATGGAATTCGTATGAGAAAATGGAGACCTCCCGAGGTTCCTGCTGGTGACGAGTGGTCAGTGAACTATCAAATTGTAGTTCCAAAATCTTACGGACAGGAAATACTTAGTCTGGCCCATGAAACTCCTCAGGCTGGTCATTTAGGGATTAATAAGACTTATCACACAATCTTGACTCACTTTTATTGGCCAAAAATCAAAAGTGATGTTTGTAAATACTGCCGATCTTGTCATATTTGTCAAATGGTAGGAAAACCCAATCAGAAGATACCTAAGGCTCATCTGCAACCTATTCCTGCATCTGACGAGTCATTTAGCAGAATAATGGTAGATTGTGTTGGTCCCTTACCTAAGACCAAGTCAAGGCAACAATACTTGTTGACCATTATGTGTGTGTCAACAAGATTCCCAGAGGCAATTCCTTTGAATAATATAAAAACTAAAACAATAGTAAAAGCTTTGATAAAGTTCTTTTTTTACTCAGTTTGGCCTTCCCAAATTTGTCGAATCTGGTCAAAGGTCAAATTTTATTTCTGGAATTTTCCAGCTAATTATGCTTGAATTCGGCGCTCAGCAATTCAAGTCAGAAGTGAAATTATGGTTTCACAGAACTTCAATGGAGAGAACTTTTGAGTGTAGTAATAGAGTTCTTTCTCTCTTGCTCATTCTTCAAAATTTTCTTCAAATTTGGTGGTACGGCCCTTACAAAGTTAAGAAGAAAATGAATGAGTTAAATTATAATAATAGTACTCTGATCTAAATAGATTAATGGAGTACCAGTATATTGAGAGAGATAGCCAGGTAAATCATGCAATTAATTTCGTTGTACCTGTCCCACCAACTGAGGATTTAAGTGGAGGAATTCAATCAGACTCTACTGATTTTGGAGCGACAAATTTTCGGAATTCGGAAATTATGAATAATCTGGACCAGAAATTTTCACATTTGCAACAACAAGAATGGAATGAACTTATTATTATTTGAATATGAGCACTTATTTCCAGATGTTCCTACGAGGACAAACAAAATGTTTCACGACGTTGAAATTGCAAATTCCAAAATTGTGAAACAACACCCATACAGGATGAACCCTCTCAAACAGGAATACTTGAAAAAGTAAATTCAGTATTTGTTGGAGAATGATTTCATAGAGCCCAGTAAAAGTGACTGGAGTTCACCATGTATACTTGTTCCGAAACCAGATAAAACTTTCCGTATGTGCACTGATCATAGGAAGGTGAACAGTGTGACTAAGACAGATTCATTTCCATTACCAAGAATCGATGACTGCATTGATGAAATTGGAAATGCCAAATATGTCACCAAATTTGACCTTCTGAAAGGATTTTGGCAAATTCCACTATCGGAAATGGCAAAGGAAATTTCGGCATTCGTGACTCCAGACGGAATTTATCAATATAAAGTGATGCCGTTTGGAATGAAGGGTTCCCCAAGTACCTTTCAACGTTTGATGAATGTGATTACCTCTAGTCTAGATAATTGTGATGCTTACATCGATGATGTTATCATCTACAACGACACCTGGAAAGAACATCTAGCAACAATTCGGAAATTCTCTGACAGACTCACTGATACAAGTTTGACAATCAATTTATCCAAAAGTGAGTTCTGCTGTGCTTGTGTAACATTTCTCGGACATATTGTGGGACATGGACAAATTAAACCTATAGATGCTAAGGTCAAGGCTATCCGATTTCCTTGTGCCTGTCAATGAAAAGTAACTGATGAGATTTTTAGGTATGGCTGGATACTATCGGAAAGTTTGTTCCAATTTTTCTAATATTGCTGAACCCCTGACAAATTTATTGAGCAAGAAAAACAAGTTTCTTTGGACTGAAAAATGTCAGGAGGCTTTTGGTAAGTTAAAGGCCATACTTAAAAGTGTACCAGTTTTTCAGCTCCAAATTTCAGTCAATCTTTTAAACTGTCTGTTGATGCAAGTGATGCTGGGTTGGAGCAGTATTGATTCAAGAAGAGAGAAATGGTGTTGATCACCCAGTGTGCTATTTTCTAAGAAATTAAATAAGCACCAAAGAAATTGCTCAACAATCGAGAAGGAATGTTTGGCTTTAATATTGGCATTACAGCATTTTGAAGTTTACCTTAGTTCAGCTCCTTCTCCTATTGTTGTGTTTAGAGATCACAAGCCCTTACTTTCATGGAGAAGATGAAAAACAAAAATCAAGGATTATTAAGGTGGAGTTTGTTGTTACAGGAATATAATATTGACATCAGGCACATCAAGGGAAAAGACAATTTAATTGCAGATGCACTTTAGAAATATTATTTCATGTACACTTTGAATAATTCATAAGAGTTCTTCTTATTTAATTTGTTTAAACTCATGTATAATTAACATATGGTAAAAAGACAGCTTTATTATATAAATCTTTCTTTTTCTTTATGGGGGAAGTGTTACGTATATGTAATTTAATTACTTGTGTGTTAGTTTTAAATTCTTTTTTATTTTATTGTTATTTCACCACATGTTATTGTAATGACAACTTTATTCACTGGAGTTGATATTTTTCCAGAAAATTCAGTTCCGTTCTGTTAAACCTGATAAACACGCAGTAGTTTGAAACTTTATATCTTTTGCCAACCTAGATTCAGAGCCAGTTTCAGCTCTGTAGTAAACAACTTTATTTTTTTTATTATTATTGAATCTTATAGTATGATTCGTTCAGTACAATCGAATTCGTCCATGGCGGACGTTGAAGATGGCATATAATGTTACTACGTCCCTTGAAAGGAAGTGATCACGTGACCTATCAGGTGATCCGTTTTGCGTTTTAGTTAGGGTCAAAAGTGATGTTTCATAGTGATTTTTAGTCAGTCGTAATTCATACCTTCGGGCTCAAAGGTATTATTTCTGTTGTTGCCAGTTTGAATTGAATTTTTTATTTAAAATAATTTATTTACCCTGGAAAATACTTGTGCTCATCAGAATTCTTGGACAAAGACATTTACTGAAAATTATTCGGAATTCTAAAGCTGAAATATTATTCTTGGTGGTTCAACAAGGAACTGTTGACACGACAACACAAAACAGGTTATAGAAGACGTCATCGCCTTCCATCTTGGTACTTCATCGGGATTCGAACTATGATTCAATTAGAACTTTTTAGTGATATGACTTATATTTTTAATTACTGGATTAATTCTTAGATTTGATTCATAAACCGTAAGTCATTTTTCATATTTGTACCTTGTTTTTCTAGGGAAATAAATTATTTTGTTAAATTGTACAAAGCTTAATGGCTTCATTCTTTTCGTTGTTACTTTTGTACGAGTCGACACGTAACAGTATAAACACATTTTTGAAAGTAATGTCTTGAAAGAAAGCTTCTTTCAGTTGTTCATATGGGGTTTTATTTAATAACCGTCAAACACATGAAGTATTTGATCTGTGCGTAAGAGAGCAGGAGACAGGTCTCGGAGCTCAAAATACTTTTGCATTTGATAGTGGATACTGAATTTCATTTGGTTTCGGAAAGGAACAAAATGAAATCTTCAATGGAAGTTAGGAATGGGAGGATAGGAACAACGTGTTTCCCAACGCAGCGATCACAGAAGATTCTTCACCTGGCATCATAGACCTTGGATTTAGAACTCACTTGGCCTGAATGATGCAACTGGCAACTCGGCCGAAAAACTTGTTCTGGCGGAGACATCGCTTGAGATGAGGCAGGCGTGAAGGAGGATAATGTGTGGGCTGTTGTGGTGACGGGATCCGCGGTGTTGCGACAGGAGATCCCTCCTGTGAGGTAGAGACCTGGGTCGATCGATTAAGAGGTCTAGGTGATCGTTGAACCATGATCGTTCGGGCCACGGTGGGGGGAATCAGGATGATCTTAGCAGTAGAATTTCTGACGTTTTGAAGAACTTGCTGTAGCAGTCGGAAAAAATGAAAGGCATATGTCAAGAGCCGATCCCACTGAAAGTTGAAAGCATTTACCGCCAATGTTCTCTGGTCCGGCACAGGGGCGACGAAGAAGACAAGTTTGTTGTTGAGCCTGGTCGCAAACATGTACCCATAAGGTCTTCCCCAGAGTGTGAACAGTGACACTGTTAAGAGAATGTGCATGTGAGCTTCCTTTGCGTCGCAGATATGCTACGACTGACATGTCTGAGGAGACCAAGACACATCGACCCCTTGTTCTGTCAATGCACCATTGCAATGCTAGAAATACTGTTTTCATTTCTAGGTTGTTGATGTGGAGGGACAATTCGGCCTGAATCCAAGAACCCTAGAGAATTATGCCCTCCGACTCTTAATGAGCGCCCAAACCGGAATCTTAAGCATCGGCAAACAGATGTGAGTGGGGTCGGGTGCATGAATTCGAACCCACACCAGGAATCTGTCCCGATTCATCCACCAGTGCAAATGGTGGTGAAATTCGGGTCCTAGTGTGATCTGGGATGATAGAGAATCTCTGTGTTGTTTCTAATTTCCGAAAAGGAGAAACTGTAGTGGGCACACATGGACAAGTCCTAAAGTAACTAAGTCGTCATTGGCGTTCAAAGCTCCCAATAGAAATAGATAAAGGAGAGCAGATATCAAAGTTAGCCTCGTAGCGTTTCTAGGAGAGAGAGGATTCAATCTACCCGATCCACTGGAACTCGCAATAAGTTCCAGTTCGTGAGGAAGTTCATCCCCACATAATATAAGTCCTGTTATGGAATGAGTTCCGACTTCTCAAGGTAGGGTAAAAGATCCAACTGAGTTACGTTGGACCCAGAACGGAACAGATCCTGATGACGGGACTGAACCTTGACATTGTAGATCAAACAGAAGTCGAAATACCGGAGAATCGGTGTTCATAGTAGTCGTAGGTAGGCCGCTACCACTCTCATAATTCTGGTGAAGACAATGGTGAGAAAGAGATTCCGACCGGCAGAACCCACAATTGTAAAACGTCCTGGTCCAAGCAACACCGCATCAGTAAGATTCGGGAGGAGAAGGCGGGATACTGATCGTTCAGTACCCTCAATTCTGCTCTTTATATAAAAGGGTGTGCACCTCTTCCCTCAATTTCACCAGACACACCCATCGTCCATGATGCTTGATCAAACCCCTGAGAAGAGGCCTTGCTGAGCATCAATTGGGACTTCTAAGAGGGGCATGCACGACAGAAGAGTGGTTAAATTCATAGGGCTGTCCCTTCTATCCTCCAATTGGAACTTAAGGAGGGTTAGTGAACTTCCTCTTGTGAAGTCTGCGGTGATCTGGGCGCCGTAGACCTAACGAGCGAGTTGATGGGCTATCTTATTTTTGTGGATTGTACTGGGGCTGGGCCGGCTTGAAAAATTTGGCAGATGGCCCCTGAGGGCGATTGCCTGAACATGTTTCCTGCCCGATTTCTATCTGCCAGGAGTGGACGTGAAGGATTGATGTTATGACCGAGCAAGTCGTGACAAGGTCCATAGATCATCATGAGTTCCAGAGGAGAGACGAGAACGTCTGTCTAGACTGGATGATATTCCACTTATAGCTTTCCAAGTGGAGGCTACCAATTGGAGAGATCATTGCAGGACACTAGTCGCAGCAACACCTCGACAGCGAGGGCAAAGTCCAGTAGCCCATGGTGGCATAATGAAGCAAGAGCCCTGAGGTGGAGGGCCCCACATCCCGTAAGGGTTCATTGGTGTAATCGGGAAGGAGGGGGCACCGATTTGATTCCCGCCCTGAGCCCAAGTCCTGTGTCGTACCTATGCACTAAGAACACAGCACGCAAAAGTAAATCATAAATTTGACCTCGTGCTAATTACCTGTATTTTTCCTTTAAACAAATAAAATAATTCACATGCGAATCTTGTTTATTAAATCAGCAAGCAACTACATATGCGATGTCAACGTGTACACAATAAAAGGTATACGTGAAAGTGAAGATTGAGAAAGCATTGTCCTCAATGCTAGGCAGAGCCTGTTGTTATCTTCCTTATAACACAAGGACTTACCCATGACACACGAAGTAGCCTTGTAGGCCCTTTAATGAATTTAGATCTAGAGGGGGAAAAGGCCACTATGCGGTTTATTAATGAACGGAACCTCGACTAATTAAAATCTGCAGAAGACCGCTTTTATTTGCAATAAATTGCAACAGGCATAATTTCTCTTGTTTTTATAGTTTTGGCAAATGTCTACACAGTATGGCGTCCGTGAAAAAAGAATGACAGGTAAGATCTATCTTCTGCGCATGACCATGCAACATACAGAGTGGTGTGCAAAGGTCATGCTGACTTTTCTCTGCTCCGTGGGAGTATTTATTCACATCGAAAGGACGGTGCGTTTTCGACAAGAAAATAGATTAGCTACCCACATGCGGCATGATAAGTAATTCCTGCTATTAAAATAGCGGTTGATATCTTCTTTAACGAGCAGAAGATTCTACAATGTGTATTTGATAGTCATACAAGACGTAAAAAGAAAAATAACGGAAAGAACATTAGATAGAAGCATACTTACACCGCCCCTTACTTCCCCTCCTTGTCTTGTTTTATTTTTCTTCCTTGTTAACAGGATATTCAACTTATGGCTTAAAGGAACGTTACCTTTGGTTATAGGTACATTTTATATTTTACCTTATGTCAAATACAGACTCGGACTCGTGTGACCTCATGCGACTGAAATTTGGTCTTTTGCATAACATTTGGTCTGCATCATGCTTTTAGCAATTCTATAGGACACTAATTTATCAATGTAAATTGAAGATGTAAAACAGTATGCGATTTCGATGTGTCCGACTCGAGGATCTACATTTTATGACCTTAGAAAGGTTTGCAATGAGGGGCAAGAGTCGTAATGAATATATATTTCTTGCGACCTTAATCATTAACACAAAATGACAATATTCAACTGATATTTTATAAACTTTGAGTTAAAATGAAACGCGGCAAATGACCCCAATAGTTCGGATCCAGTTTTGGTGGATTTTACACATTTGATCTTTCAAAGATTTTAGGATAGGGTTTGGTTTCTTTTGGCATTGAGTTGCACAACATAAGACCAAAATAAAACTATTTGAAAGTAGGATAAACAGTTTTAGAAATTGTCCGTATTGATGACGAAGAGGTAAAATACTTGTGTTTCTGTTACACGTTGGCAACGTACGTTTGAATTTTATTTGTAGAATGCCATATGCATTCTTAGAGAATTAGCGTACATTTCTATTGTGGCTGACTTTCCTTAACGGCTTACAGATATTATATGATAAGCTATAGGCTATGATATTATAATATATGCATATTGTAATACTATATTAATTTGGGTTGTTTTCCTCAATAACAATCTAAAAAATATATGAATATTTACAAGAGCAACGGGCAAACACATTTAACAATATATGCCACGCTTTTGCCAAAATTATCCTATTGTTCTTAATGAAACTTAATTCTTAAAAAAAGACCTCTCCGGTGGCCAAGTGGTAGAGCGTCCCCTCAAATGCGGAAGGTCGCGGGTTCGAACCCCGGCCGAGTCATACCAAAAACTTTTAAAAATGGTACTAACAGCTGCCTCGCTTGGCGCTCAGCATTAAGAGGTTAGTGTTAGGACTGGTCGGCCTGGTGTCAGAATAATATGACTGGGTGGGACATCATATTACATATCTGCGGCATGATGCCCCAGTGCTAAATATCACTATAATCTGTCCCACTGCAGACATCGTAGCGATATGACTGAAAAATTGTTAAAGCTACGTTAAAAATCTAAGTCACACACACTCACACATAACTCTTAAAATTTAACGGTATCTGAAGTTATAGCTCTCTACGTAATTGCACATCTGTTGGCAAGCCTAAATTTCCTTTTTATATCAATATTTACTCCGTATAAGTTACCATTTCATAATCTATTAAAAGTTCCAAAATACTTTTCAAACGAATACTATCTCATGTCAGTTCTGAAATACAATCTGTGCATTTTATTGATAATGCAAATTTACTGTAGGTAACATAGCATGGTTGCTTACATTGTATCCGGCAGATGAAAACCTTGGAGCTTTGTTTGCAAATCGCTGAAATTCATCTCCTTTTCCGACTTTGAAGCTGAAAGACTTTAATTTGTTTTCTTCATTTGAAAGTAAACGCCAAATTTAAGTTTATCACCAAAGCACTATTTGCAATAGTAATTAGAAACTGAGTGGAAGGATAGTTGACTGGATTTTACGGCGCGCCATCACCGCAAGACTAAATTGCACTGCAATTGAGGTTGTATGATAAAGATTTATGTATCAAGATGGTTTATTACCAGCGAGCGATACCAGAACAGAAAGACAAAGATAAGATTGTGAGGATAATTTATGAAGGTTCCTGAACAACGCGGATGTATATTTCATGTGTACAGGGTAATTATATAATACAAGATATATTAGGGTGATTAACGGTTCATATGCTGATTAAAAATACTAAAAATAAACTCTAAATTAAAAGCTATATAAAGTATAGAAATTTAAAATACAACACACATTTACCGTGTGGAAAGTTCTTTTCATGTGCTGAACATTGCAGTAACGATCGCTTGTAGGTTGGACAGCCAAACAATCAATCATAACCTACTTCAATGTGAGAGGTTCATTGCTCATCGCCATTTAATATGTAGGAGTGGGTTATATAAGTATGAAAAATTTTTAATTCTTGCAATGACGAACTCGTTCGTACGGATAGATTTGTAGGAAAGAGGCCATTCGCGTAACGTAGGGTTCATGACATGGAGCTTGTTCTTGACAGATCATTCCATTATGCCCGTATCTTCCTAAATAATGATTTTTAAAATTTTAATACCAGGTTTAAAGTCATTGCATGTTATATTAAAATCAGATGGCTGTAGAGATAGGTATGTTGAGCAGCGTGGTCTGCTTTTTCGTTACTTTTATTACCGACCTGGCGGGGAAACCAACGGTATGATATTGTGAGAGGTACACAGCTCAGTATCTTTGATGATAATAATCGTCTTCCAACTTTCTTTTGCGTGGTGACTGAAATAAATGAATCGGAGAACATGATGGAGTTTCAAAATATGTTCGGTTTCGATATATTTCAGTTCAAGGTATATTGCCCTGATCTCGGCTGAAAATATCGACGCATCATCTGGCAAGAGCTGTGCTGTATGATTTCCACCAATAAAATCTGCAGCAGCCGTCCCACTAGAATTTGAGCCGTCTGTGTAAAGTCTTGTGTAGTTCTTAAATTCGAGGAGAAGTTCCTTATACAAGAAAAAGTTATGAAAAACGGAAAGGCTTGCCTTGGATTGGTTTCCTTTACGCATCGTAAAACGTACTTTGGGTTGTTTTGGAAACCAGAGAGGTGTTAGAGAAACGAACGATTTTGGATATAAAGTTTTAATACGAAAAACTTTACGCGGAAAGAGATATTTGTTGGCTGGTACCTATCATAGCACGGCGTGTTATTTCTTCATCGCGCAAAAAGCGATGATTTTCTGTCTTCCAACGAGGGAAGATTTAAAACCCATGGGGATAAAGCCTTCCTGGAGCTCACCGTTAATATGTGAGGTAAAGAACACAGTGTATGATCGAAATTCTTTAATAATATATTAAACAATACCTGAATTATAAAGCAAAAACCTGATATAAATTTGTATCAAAAATAAAACAAATCTGTACTAAATTACTGCTGATATTTGATCACTGCCGGGTAAAATATTACGCGCGCAAAACCGGATAAAACGGGCTTGTAAACGTGAATTAGTTGTTGAAAATTGACAGTATTTGAAACTTTACCTCTCTCTGAAAATGAACTATTCAATCGCCAGTTGCATCTGTTATAATTTATCCATGACTATTTTACTTTAATTTCTCCTCGAGTTTGTCCATTTTATTTTCAATTGTATGAACTCTTACTATAACATTTAAGCTTATGAACGCATGCGGCAAATCTTCAGATCAACAATAATCAAAATAATAATAATTCTCATTAGCATCATCGTCCTCTTCATTGTTAAAAAAACGATATATTTTTATAGTTAAATTTCGTTTGGCTTTATATATATGTAATTACATTCAACTTCAACTGAACACAAAACGTACTTACCTGTCATTCCTCTCGTCCGGAGTGCGAAAGCATTGTTACACTGATCATTCGTTGCTTTTATATCCGATTTTGAAGAGTGCAGACGATAACTCGATATATAAATTTGTTGTTGCTATATAGGTTTATTGATCAAGAGATAGTAGGTTACAAATCTTAGGAAAGCAATGGTAGGATGGGTAGCAAGATAACCGGGCTGGATTTCGGATTTATAACAGAACAATTTTGATGGTGCTACAAATACAATGTTTATTGATGAATGACTTGAATGAGAAAAGAACTATGATTAAAACGTGCGTGTATAAGATACAAATATTGAACAAATTTAACACAATCCGCAGGAACCTAATAATGCAACATAAAAATGTGAATGCAAATAAATGACCTTACACAGTAAAAGGACAAAGGTTACTGATTCACAGTGATTTCACACGACGAAAGGAATGATGTGTTTTACTCAATTAATAAAAATGATGTACTTTACTCATATAGTAAAATGTATTCACTCAAATAGTGAAGAATGAGGTACTTAACTCAAATAGTAAAATGATGAAAACAGATATCATACAAAATATCTTTACGGTCCCAAAACACTGGCTGTAACAAACCCCAAAATTAGCTCACGGCTAAAAGGTTACATTTATGGAGTAACACAAAACACTCCGTTACTAGCACACTTGGCTACCAGTCACACTGGTCAATCAAGCAGTCAGCATTTCAGGTAGTCACCGACCACCATTCAATTCCTTGGTCAATCAAATAACCAGCGCCCACCAATCGGTCAGCAACATCCGATCACCTGCTACTCGACCAGCAACACCTTCACTCAGCTCTACGGCTGCTATGGTTCAGCTTTACTGCTGCTATGGTCAACTTCTATGGTTAGCTCTACAGCTGGTACCACGTCGACTACGATCAGCTGAAAATACATCTTAACACCGTGTACTATGCATGACACGGGCATATACGATAACACGTAATGACGTTATATACGGTAAGCTATACAAATTACCTTATCGGCACAACATTACCACGCAATAAACAGGTTCAGAAGTGAACCTACCCGTGTCCGATAAGAATCCTGCGGTACTAAACGTTTCTTAAAAATGCAACTTTATATTGCTAATATAAATCTCTTGCTAAGTCACAAACAAGAATAGAAAATATCTGCATTATGCTACCTAAGCCGGAGTTACATAAAACGTACACAAAAATAAACGTGGTAGTACAATAGTTATATCTTATACACAAGAAATTAATAAATAACTTACATACCTTTACAGCTGAAGATGTGCAAGTTCTTAAGTAGTCTGCTCAATGACAAGAAGTTCCGTAATGTAAAGATTTAGTCTTACGGTGAGGCATTTATACACACACGATGCAGCCCTACATCGTCTGTGCGCTAGAAAAATTCGGGTTTTCCTATCGAAAGCACTTCGCACGTGCGGCATAGGATGAACCGAACTCACTGTTTCGAAATATTGTACAATATACATAAATCACCCTCGGGTATCGTTATACACGAAAAAAAAATCGAAACCCGAGTACATATATTTAATAAATAAAGAGACTTATACAATTCCGTGACAATACCTCCCCCCTTAAAAAGTGGTAACACATTTAGAGAAATCAAGGAATGGAAACATAAACAATTATTAAAACATTCAATTTTGAATACTGAACAAAAATGATCTGCTAATTACACCCTACTTAAAAAATCAGCACCCACATTTTCCGGCTCTCGAATCTCCTCGATTCGAAAACTATATGGTTGCAAGGACAACGCCCAACGCATCAATCTTGCGTTGGCGACCTTTGCTTTGTTCAAGTATAAGAACGGTTGATGGTCCGTTTGTATGGTAAACTCCCGACCGAAAAGATATGTATGGAATTTTCCTATCCCCCATACTAAGGGTAGGCACTCCTTCTCAATCACGGAGTAGTTTTGCTCCCTAGAGAACAATTTCCTACTTGCATAAGCAATGGGTAATTTCATCAAGTGTTGCTCCTGTAGCAAAACAGCCCCAAGTCCCGTATCAGACGCATCAGTCCTGAACACAAAAGTTTTGTTCAATTCTGGCAACTTTAAGATTGGTGCACTTATCAGTTTCTGTCTTAAAGCGTTAAACGCTTTTTCCTGGCACACACCCCAGGGAACTTTATTCGATTGCCCTTTCCTAGTCAAGTCTGCTAATGGGCTGGCAATAGCCGCAACATTGAGAACAAATTTCCTGTAAAACCCAATCAAACTTAGGAAAGATCTTACTTATTTCTTAGTTTCTGGTCTAGGTGCATCTTTGATTGCTCCTATTTTGTCTGGGTGAGGTTTCAACTGGCCTAGTCCACTTACAAGATGGCCCAAACATTCTAGGTTAAAATATCCTATACTACATTTGATGGGCCTAACTGTAAGATTTTCAGTGTGAAGTCTATCGAACAGATCCCTCAATACCTTAACATGTTCATCCCAGGTATATGTATAAACAAAGATATCATCTACAAAACTCTCGACGTTTTCCATACTGTTTAATAGTTTGCGCATGAGACGAACGCACGACGTACCGGCGTTGACTAAACCGAAAGGCATGATTTTAAATTGATAAACTTAAGACCTTTGGGAGTCGCGAATGCCGTTAACTCGCTGACATTATCAGCGATTGGTACCTGCCAATATCCCTTGGTAAGGTCTAACTTGGAAATGTATTTATGACCCGCCAAATCTGAAAATAAGCTTTCTATGTCTGGCATTGGTTCTGCATCGAACACGGTGATTTTGTTCAGTTGCCGAAAGTCAATGCAAAAACGGTTTGTTCCGTCTTTCTTTCTGACCAATACAACGGAGCACGAGTACGGGGAATTGGAAGGTTCGATTACTTCCTGGGCTAACATTTTCCCCACTTCTTCGTTGATTGTCTCCCACGCATTGAAGTGTATTGCATATCCTTTAATCCTGATCAGCTCTGAGGTATTCAACTTGATCTCGTGTTGAATCGGTCCAGTACGGCCTGGTTTGTCCGTAAACACGTCTGGGTATTGGGACAAAACCTCCAAGATCTGCGTACGCTGACTCTCGGATAAATCCGGGCATACATTGATCTGGTCTATACCTTCTTTCCCTACGTCAATGGGGTATTCAAGGGGCATTTCGGACTGGAGACGAATTCCGATTCGTCACACGACCTATCCTCTATCACCGCTATACATACTACGTTCAAGACCCTTTCATCAATTGTTTGACTAGGTTTTTCTACGTAATGTTTCTGCATATTGGACCTGCCTTCCGTGTCAGTGATGTAGTCCAATTCCTTTGAGACTGTCTTCAGACAAACCTTGCAAGAACGACAAAATCGTGCTATATCACTGTTGACGCTGGGACAAATAACATTCTCATAATACCTTAACCGTTGTTTTATTCATACTCAAATGGGCTGCCGTACTCGACTCGTGCGCCACCCTGAGTACGTGTGACCTAAATTTCTGGAGAACACCTAGACTAGCTGCAAGAACTTCCTACCATCAGGCGTAGAATATTCTCCATACATGAAACCTTTACGATGTAGAAATCTAGAGGACCCCCCGTTCTTATAATTCTTCATTGTACCGAATAATACTTTCTGCGCGATCGCGCATAAAGATGCGTCTTGTTCTTGCTCGTTCAAAAATTCTTCGCGGGAAATATCAGTAACGGCTTCCGGCACTTTTAATTTACGCAGGGGTTGGCTATCTTCCTTTACCTGAGCTCTGGTTTGCACTGCTTGGATGATCGGGAATCGGAAGTCGGACATTGTTGGAAGTCTAGACCCCTGTACTTTGCCAATCGTAAGTTCATTGATCGGGTTGGCTAAGCACAAGCATCCACGGTTCCGGTCAAGAAAGGTGTTTCGATAACTATCCAGGAACGTGGTCGATTGTTTGGTCCAGTAGCATACAAGGCGATTTAAACCCAAGCAATTGGTCATCGAGAACGAGGCTCCGTTTCACGTCTACACTAGTGCACCCTGTGTCTCGTAAAACTGTCACTTCTTGTCCGTTGACAGTACTATTCGCCGTCGGTACCCTTGCCTAGGGGAAAATACACGTGCCGATCGATTTGATAGCGTCGCGACCGATCTCTGCATGCACCACTGGCTCGTACGCTGCTTCCCGGTTAGCCTGCTGGGAAACATCGAGTTTTCCATCTACCGACTGTCTGCCTTCAATGGCCACCGCGACTCTCTGGACTGATCACTTCCGCTTAGGACAATTGGTAGATATATGATCTCACTAGTTGCAAGTGAAACATTGCTTGTCCTTATGCCTTCCCTGGTTATCCCTACCAGATTTTTCAGGTTCCTTTCGTTTTTGGTCCTTCGCCCGATTCCCACCTTTGATGTCTAGCGAGATGACATTCTGAGAACCTCCCCGAGCTTCAGCGAAAAAATCCGCAGTTATGACCATGTCATATATATATTCGTGAAGGACCTTTCCCTCAAGAATAAATACAACTCCTTGCCACAATTTGTTAATAGCTGGTCCCGAAACAAGAAATCGATAAGACCCTCAAATGTCTTAACGACTTTACCACATTCCACCCATCGCTGCAAGTAATTGCACGTCCTACTGACGAACTGGGTGAATGTCTCGCCTCTCTCGAGTTTGCTATACTTAAACTTCTTGCGCAACCCTTGCTCGGTCAACTCGTATTTCTTCAGAAGTGCTTCTTTCAACGCGTGGTAATTTAGAGAATCGACCGCGGGTAAACGCGAATACACGCCTAATGCTTTACCCTTAAGCAACGCGCTAAGATGAAGAAACCAATCATTTTTTTTTCCATTTTTGTACAGTGGCGTACCTTTCAAACCTGTTTAGATAGCTATCCATGTTTTCTTTTTCGTCTTCAAATGGGGGCAATTTTGGACCTCTCAGTTTAAAATCATGTTCCCCCTCTCTTCTGGTTTGCAATAGCTCAGAATTTCTTTCATACTCCCACTCCCTATTTCAATCTTCTATCTCCAAAGCTTCTAACCTCACTTGTTTTTCCCTTTCTTACTTCGCATACTCTTCTTCCATCTTTTCCCTTTCTGCTTCCCTTTCCCATTCTATCCTTTCCTTTTCGACTTGTTTTTCTAACTCTATCTTCTCCATCTCGGCCTGCTTTTCTAACTCTATCTTCCCCTTCTCCAATTCTATCTTTACCCTCTGAAAAGCCATCTTTCTTGGGCTTCCCTTTCTCTCTCTAGTTTCTCCCTTTCTATTTCCCTCTCCTTTAACCTCTGATCCCTTTCCCTAGCCTGTTCTTGACGAACAAAAGTTCTAAGAGACTCCCCTTCGTAGCCAAACTGTTTACCCAGTTCCGCAAGTTCTTTCATTGATGACATTTCAAAACATCTGATATGACCAACTTAAAGTGCAGTATTATGCCAAAAGGAGTAATTACTATAATTTCTACGAACCTTATTATATATCTACTTAACCTCACTGTCTTGTCAAGAACGTCTGAAACACACAAAAGATCACACAAGAATAATGAAACAATTTTAGTGCTCCGTTAATTCAGAGATCCCACTTCTGACACCATTTGTAACAAGATAATCGGGTTGGATTTCTGATTATAATAGAACACTTTTGATGGTGCTGCAAATACAATGTTTATTGATAAACGACTTGAACGAGAAAAGAATTATAAATAATACGTGCGTGTATAAGATCCAAATATTTGACAAAATTAACACAATCCGCAGGAACCTAATAATGCAACATAAATGTGAATACAAATAAATGACCTTACACAGTAAAAGGACAAAGGTTACTGATTCACAGTGATTTCACACGACGAAAGGAATGATGTGTTTTACTCAATAGTAAAAATGATGTACTTTACTCATATAGTAAAATGTATTCACTCAAATAGTGAAGAATGAGGTACTTTACTCAAATAGTAAAATGATGAAAACAAAGGGACAGATATCATACAAAATATCTTTACGGTCCCAAAACACTGGGTATAACAAACCCCAAAATTAGCTCACAACTAAAAGGTTACATTTATGGAGAAACACAAAACACTCCGTCACTAGCACACTTGGCTACCAGTGACACATATTCTCATTGAAAAGCCACAGATGTAGATCAGATAACACCATTCAGGCCTCATTTATGGAGGACAACCATGTCCCTCTTGTTAACCTCCTGCGTGTCGCTCACGATTTTAAAAAATAACACGCGATGTCAGGCAGAGATCAAACATTGTTCGTGCACTTTAGAACGTTTTCTATAATATATATATATATATATATATATATATATATATATATATATATATATATATATATATATATGCAATAAACTGACGACGAACAGTGCAAAACTAGTATCTAACTAGCCTGAGCGCTTTCGACTCTTAATGAGTCTTTTTCAAAGGCATATACATAACATAGAAAAAACAAACAAATAAAACACAAAAATCGTTGTGTTTGCAAAACTCTACATGGCTGTTTCTACATGAATTAAACCCTTTTTTGGTGTTGTCCCTCTCAGAATTATCATCATTTGAATGACCCCCTAGTTCTGAAAGTTAAACATTTTTATGTGTTATTGTTTCTTTAAGGTGAATGTGCTATGTGTGTTATTTTTATAAATTTCATTCTTATAAATTTTGAATTAGGGTCTATACACCTTTCCTACTCTAGTGTAAATAAAGACTCTTTATCCCAGGCTGGACTCAGTGTATACTTAAAATTTTGCGATCCTTGCCAAGGATCTATGTTGCCCAGTGTTTGCTATATGTTACTGCTATTTGTTGTGTACGCTATTTCGTTTGTTTGTTGGGCTGGCTTCATGGATCAAATTTTCTTCTTAGTTTTCTTTAGTTTTATTGGTTTCTTTTGACTCGGAAAGCCGGTTGTGATATAGGATCGATACCGGCTTCCTGGTCCTTGAAACCTTTTTGTATTTATGGTGTGTTAAGAGAAGATAGAAAGATTGTAGTGTAGATCATATGTGTATTAGAGTGAGTGTGTGTGCTTAGTGTTACTTTGCTATGGTGAGATATGGTACGGTCCGTGCTACCACACATGAGTCGCGTAGCTTTGGCACCGCACCTTGTTCCCCCCTGTATATAAACCTTTTTATATATAGATGTTAACTGTAATTTTTTTTTTTTTTTAACGGGGCTATAATCAGTTGCGAAGTACATAGAGTACATTACAATGCCGCCCAAGCAAGCGTGAAGTGTATTCACTAAGTGGAATATCTTCTTTGCATTGGATTATTTTGGATTGTATTGGTAAGATCCGACAGGTGTAGTGTAAGGTTTTGAACTAATATTTGTAATATTATTTACAAATTTTGGCTTTTTTTATTTGAACTGTGCAAAAGTTTAGAATATTTGCAAATTTTGTGTTTTGCTTTCATAAGCTGCCAATTTTGGCAAATAGAAAGTGGGCAATCTTTTGTGCTTAAAAGATGGTCACGGCAATGGGAAGTAAGAACCAAATGGGAAAAATTAACACCTATTTTCCAACAGAACTGAAATCTACGACACAAGGAAGACTACTCTTGGCGTTCCGCCGACCGGGATGCCAGGTAATAGATCTAACAAATTTCACGGAAGTGGAGAGGCCGAGACCGGCAGAGCTATTACAATGCCTGGTGGCAAGATGTCTAAAACCGGAAAATATTCAAGGATTACAAAATGGAGGGAGAGGAGTTTACTTCATTTTTCCTCTTGGAAATACCTCCTTATTTAGAAACGGACATAGTCTTGAGATAAAGGGCAAAGAGGTGAAAGTACATGACCCCCCACCACTGATAAAAAACTAGGAGAGAAGTCAGTTGAAATACATGTTTCTGGACTACCTTTGGAAGTACCAACTGCAGAACTACTAGAGAAGATGGAAAGAAAATTTGGAGTAAAACCGATCACTCAGCAGATGGCGACGTACTGGGGGTTCCCCAAAATCCTAACTGGTTGGAGAATAATAACATTACCAGAGACAGAAGCAAGGAAGGTGCCAGCAAATTTCTACGTGCTAGGCTTTCTGGTTAAAACATGGTATAAGGGTTGCCAGTACGTACGAGAATGTTATAAATGCGGGAATATTGGACACCTCCAGAAGGATTGTACAGGCCATACAACACTGCCGAATAATGTACAGAAGAATCAACAGAAATCATATGCAGAGGTAGCGGCAAATAGAAACGTCCAAGAAGAAACAGTGGAAGACATCTTAGAAACGGTGGCAATGGAGAACACAGAAAAAAATGAAATGCAGCCGACGAACACACAAGACACAAGTCAGAACAACAGCCAAGACAATAGACAGCATAATGAGGAGACGATACCAGAAATAAGAACGGTCTCGAATGTGACGGACAGTTTAGACTCAATTAATACAACAAAAGAATCTGATAAATGGATGGAGGCCAGCCAGTCAAGCTCGGCTGAAAAAAGGAAAGCCAGAGCAAGGGCTAGGAAAATTCAAAAACAATAGGAAAAAGAGATGAAAGAAAAACAACAGGCGGAAAAACAAAAATCGTATTATGTCGCAGAAGATTCGCACCTAGAGAAAACACAAGATAAGACAGATTGCCAGATTGTACAAGAATGCAAAATGATTGAAGAATCATTGATATTAGAATCGCCACCAAAGGCAGCAGAAAATACAGGTAGAGATGCGTCTACTCCCATCCTAACGCAAAAGAGAAAGAGATCTGATTCCACCCCAAGGACACCATCTGACTCAGAAATAACGGAATTGTTGAAGGAGGCACGGGACTCTAAACGAGCGATCTCACTGAATAGAAACTCTCAAAGGAAAGTAATCAGCATCGAAGAATACAAAGCTAAAAGGATTGCCCACTAAATGAAAATAATATTGACAATAAAATAATTCTTATTTAAAAGAAAATGTAACACCATGTATATAGCCAAGATGGAAGGATCGAACCTTCAAATCTTGACTATAAACATTAATGGAATCAAAAATAAAATAGACAAAGTAATAGTAAAATCCAAACAATATGATGTTATACTAATACAGGAAACACATGGACTAGCCGAACAAGCAGTGAAAACAACTAGAACAAGAGCTAGATGCTCTAGTTTTCACTAGCAATTATCCTGGTAAAAATATAGCAGGAGTTGCGATAATTGTTCGGCGATATGCCAAAGAATTGAACTTAGAAGAAATGAAAATAAAAAATGATTTTAAAGGTCGATTACTACATATAAGAATAAATAATTGGAACATTTTTAATACTTATGTACCAGCTGGGGGAATTGATCCCATAAAGATTAAATTTATAACAACCTTAAATCAATATTTACAACAATACTCATCAGAGCCATGTATAATGGGTGGGGATTTTAACTGGGTATTTAGTGATTTAGATAGGAGCGAGAGACTCACAAAATCGGACAAGTCAATGCATAAATGGATAAACCTATTTTTAAAAACAAATAGCATAATGGATACATATGGATGGATAAACAAAGACAGCAGGAAAGACACATATTTTTATGATATAAATAAGGGAAGTAGATTAGATACATTTTATATTTCGGAAAATTACGTAAAATCAGTAAAAAAATTGTGATATACAGGAGGACCGCATAGCGGATCATAACCCAGTTGCTTTGGAAATAGAGTTTGTGAATAAAACAAAATGGGGATTTGGGTTATGGAAAATGAATAACATACATCTTACGGACAAAAATTATGTAGATACAATCCGTACACATATAAATAATTTTAAAGAAGATAAACTGGGGGATATTCTGGGAGATTGGGAGGGGCTTGAAAAAGGTTTTAAACAAATAACTAAATATTACAGCAAAACAAAAAAACTTAAAAGGCAATGGTTGCAAATATCATATACAGAATTACTAATGAAAGATAAACCTCTGAGGGAGCAAGAAAGCGAAATAGTTAAGCAATGGGAAGATTTGGAAAAAGAAAAAACAAACGGGGTTAAAATAAGAGCAGGGAAATTTGACAACTTATACAGTAAAGGGAGGGGGTTATACAGACGTTTGGAACTCAAAAAAGGGGAACTAAAGAGAATAGAGGAAATAAAGGTGGCGGATATAATTTATACAGATAAGAAAAGTATTTTAAACGAGATTCAAAATTATTATACCAATATGTATAAAACCCAAAATATAGATGTAAGTATTATAGCACAATATATAGAACAAACAAAATATAATCAAATCTCTACAACTGATAAGGAAAATTGTGAAAAATTTATTACAGCTGAAGAAATAAAAAACGCTATTAAAAGTCTAAAAAAAGGGAAGTCGCCAGGTTCGGATGGCATAACATCAGATTTTTATAAAATGTTTATGGAAGATTTAGTAGACCTTTTAGAACTATTGTTTAACAATATTTTATTACAAGGAGAAATGCCAAAAACTTTAAGGGAGGGGGTCATTACATTACTATATAAAAGTAAAGGGGACAGATTCGATATTAAAAATTGGAGACCTATAACTCTTCTCAACACTGATCATAAAATACTAAGTAAAATTTTAACAAACAGGATTAGAAAAAGTTTAAACAAAATAATTGATTTTAATCAAGTTGTGGGGGGATAGGGAGGAAAATTATAAATAACATATTATCCATAGCAGCTATTATAGACCTTATAAAAAACAAAAATGAGAAAGCAGTTATGTTTTTATTCGACCAAAAGAAGGCATTTGACAGAATTGAGCATGATTTTATTTTTAAAGCTTTAGAAAAATGTGGATTTGGGGTTAATATAATAAATTGGATAAAAGCCATGTATAAAAACATTACATCGAAAATAACGATAAATTGGGCCCTCACGGGGAATTTCATGCTTAAACGCTCAGTAAGACAGGGTTGTCCCCTGTCCATGTTACTCTACGTAATCTCTACAGAATCCTTGAATATAAACATTAAAAATAACTCTAATATTCAAGGAATTAAAATACCAAATATGAAAGATGAATTCAAAATTATCTTGCATGCAGACGATTGCACGAACTTTACCAGAGATGAATATTCATTCAAACATTTACAGGATGAATTCTCAAAATTTGGAAAAGTCTCTGGCTCAGCTATAAATCACAACAAAATGTAAATTTTATTAATAGGTAACTGGAGGGGAAACCACCCAGGTCTCCCGCCAAACTTGATTAGAACTCATGTCAAAGCACTAGGAATTTATTTCGGACTAAACTGTACTCAGAAGAACTATCGTGAGTTAATAACAAAATCAGACGCACAGATCGAGACTTGGTCGCATATGAAGTTCAACTTAATAGACCGAATACAGATCGCTAAGACCTACATGTACAGTCAATTGGAATACATTTTGAACACAACTCACTTAACAGAAGCCATGATAGGCACTATAGAAAGAAAAATTACGAGCTTTATTTGGGACAATAAAATACACTATCTAAAAAAGAAATATATATGTAGACCCAAGACTGGGGGGGGGGGGAATAGACCTCCCTAATCTGAGCATAAAGCAGAAAGCCACCATTCTTAACAGATTTAAAAAACTAAATGGAAAACCAACACATCCTTGGGAAGCAATAAATATTTACGTATATGGGTATTTATGTAATTTTAATAAATAA
Source organism: Megalonaias nervosa (assembly GCA_016617855.1). NCBI lineage: Eukaryota > Metazoa > Mollusca > Bivalvia > Unionida > Unionidae > Megalonaias > Megalonaias nervosa. The sequence continues at coordinate 25,302 of JAECUM010030471.1, forward strand.
ATTTATATGAATAATGTATTAGTGAAACTGTTTGAACCACCTGGAGCATATAGAAGAATAAAAGAATTAATATATAGATATAGGCATGACAATAATTTATGGGATAAAAATAATGACATTTACAAACCTTTAAACGAATCTTTTACTCAAGAGAAACATGAAATTGAATTTAAAAACCCAGGATTGAACTGGGATTTAATATGGAAGAATTGGGCAGGCATAAAGTTGCCTGCCATACAAAGTAGGCTATATATTTACCTCCACGATAAATGGCTTACAGCGGAAGTAGCTTTCAATAGACATTTAACTACAAAATTACCTAAATGTAGACTCTGTGCGAAATGTGTAGATTCTAAAAAACATTTGTTACTAGAATGTCCAAAAAATGAAATAGAAAGATCGAATATTAAAAATAAAATTAGGATAAAATATGGGAATAATGAAATTTCACAACTACTATATACAAATGATATAAAGGATAGCAAATTATATAATGAATTAATAGATTTTATCAATAAAATTATGAAGACCATACGTGAATATGAATAGATATTTTGACAACTTTTTAGAAAAAAGGAATTTCTCTACAATATATGTTTGTAATACAATATGCCTGTGGGATCTGTTTTAAAAAAAATTTTCAGTTAACATCTATATATAAAAAGGTTTATATACAGGGGAGAACAAGGTGCGGTGCCAAAGCTACGCGACGTGTGGTAGTATGGACCGTACCGTATCTCCCCATAGCAAATTAATACTAAGCACACACACTCACTCTAATACACATATGATCTTCACTACAATCTTTCAATCTTCTCTTAACACACCATAAATACAAAAAGGTTTCAAGGACCAGGAAGCCGGTATCGATCCTATATCACAACCGGCTTTCCGAGTCAAAAGAAACCAATAAAACTAAAGAAAACTAAGAAGAAAATTTGATCCATGAAGCCAGCCCAACAAAAAAAAACGAAATAGCGTACACAACAAATAGCAGTAACATATAGCAAACACTGGGCAACATAGATCCTTGGCAAGGATCGCAAAATTTTAAGTATACTCTGAGCCCAGCCTGGGATAAAGAGTCTTTATTTACACTAGAGTAGGAAAGGTGTATAAACCCTAATTCAAAATTTATAAAAATGAAATTTATAAAAATAACACACATAGCACATTCACCTTAAAGAAACAATAACACATAAAAATGTTTAACTTTCGGAACTAGGGGATCCCTCAAATGATGACAATTCTGAGAGGGACCACACCAATAAAAAAAGTATTTATGTACTGTTGGTTTGGCTGAATTCATCTTCATGGACCGTGTTTCTACCCCTCCCCCTTACTTGTATTACTTCATGGGACGATGGCCGAGAGCAGCTGACAGAGCTACAATGCAAAATAACTAAACTTTGAACATGTACACATTTGTCTGAAATGTGTTCATCAGAGTCTACAACTACAAAAGTAACACAAATTAGTACAAGTAGACATTTTAGCAAAGTGTGTACAGGTACCCATTTCGCTTACTTAAATTTATAATTGGTAGACCCAACTTAAACTAATTAGTGTTTCTTACATGATAATAAATTAGAAAGATAGGTGGTGATCTCTGATAAGGAATTAAACTCTCGTGTTATTTATATGATGGTCTGGAGCAAAAAATGAGAGTCTTATAAGTTTACAAGAATGCATTAGAAAGAGAAGCGCGATAAAAATATATAGTGTGTGTATCGATAACATTTAGAAAATCAGCACAGATTCAAGCAAACTTAAATACATATCTCGCGTTCTCTCTCATGTTATATGTATAGTATGTACGCTGTATCAATGATATACCACGAGATTTATAAATTTTTCTTTAAAAGGAAACGAAGCTTGCTGAGTTTCCTTTTAATGAAAAAATTATACAACGAGTGGTATGTCAATGATACAGCGTACATACTAAACATATATTTTATTTATATCACATATAAATACATATATTTGCTCTTTGAACGGAGTTCAGATTTACGACATGCAGCTGTGTATTGACCGAGTGAATGAACTCCTCACATCCCCGAGTGTGTCCGCTACAAAATGTAGTTCTATGCCTTTTTTCACAATTACCTTGCATATTGATAAGCTGATTGTTTTCTTTTTTAGTTTCTATTTTTCTTCACATTGATTAAATGAATATAATACATACTTATGATATAAACATGAAAGATGGTCTTCTTGAATCAATACTGCTCCAACCCCAACATCACTTGCATCCACAGATAATTTAAAAGAGTGATTGAAATTTGGAGCTGTAAGAACCGGAGCACTTTTGAGTATGGCTTTTAATCTATCAAAAGCCTCCTGACATTTTTCAGTCCAAAGAAACTTGTTTTTCTTACTCAACAAGTTTGTCAGGAGTTCAGCAATATTAGAAAAATTAGAACAAAACTTTCGATACTATCCGGCCATACCCAAAAATCGCATCAGTTGCTTTTTACTGACAGGCACAGGGAAATCAGAGATAGCCTTGACCTTAGCATCTTTAGGTTTAACTTGACCATGTCCCACAATATGTCTTAGAAAGGTTACACAAGCACGGCAGAACTCACTTTTAGATAAATTGATTGTCAAATTTGCATCAGTGAGTCTTTCAAAGAATTTCCGAATCGTGGCTAGATATTCTTTCCAGGTGTCGTCGTAAATGATGACATCATCGATGTAAGCATCACAATTATCTAGACCAGAGGTAATCATATTCATCAAGTGTTGAAAAGTACTTGGCGAACCCTTCATCACAAAAACGGAATTACTTTATATTGATACAGTCCATCTGGAGTCACAAATGCCGAAATTTCCTTTGCTCTTTCCGTCAGTGGAATTTGCCAAAATCCTTTCAGAAGGTCAAATTTGGTGACACACTTGGCATTTCCAATTTTATCAAAACAGTCATCGATTCTTGGTAATGGAAATGAATATGTTTTTGTCACACTATTCACCTTCCTATAATCAGTGAACATACGGAAAGTTTTATCTGGTTTCGGAACAAGTATACATGGTGAACTCCAGTCACTTTTACTGGGCTCTATGAAATCGTTCTCCAGCATATACTGAATTTCCTTTTTCAAGTATTCCTGTCTGAGAGGGTTCATCCTGTATGGGTGTTGTTTCACAGGTTTGGAATCTACAATTTCAACATCATGAAAAATGTTGTTTGTCCTCGTAGGAATATCTGGAAAGAAGTGCTCATATTCGAATAATAACTGTTTAAGTTCATTTCTTTCTTGTTGTTGCAAATGTAAAAGTTTCTGGTCCAGATCTTCCATACTTTCCGAATTCCGAAGATTTGTTGCTTCAAGATCAACAGTGTCCGATTGAATTTCTTCACTTAAACCCTCAGTTGGTGGGACAGGTACAACTAAATTAATTGCATGATTTACTTGGCTATCTCTCTCAATATACTGGTACTCCATTAATTTATTTAGACCAGAGTACTATTATTATAATTTAACTCATTTATTTTCTTCTTTAATTTGTAAGGGCCGTAAAATCTAATTTGAAGAAAATTTTGAAGAATGAGCAAGCGAGAATGAACTCTATTACAAGACTCAAAACCTCTCTGGATTAAAGTTCTGTGAAACCATAATTTCACTTTTAACTTGCATTGCTGAGCGCCAAATTCAAGCATAACAAGCTGGAAAATTCCAGACATGAAATTTGACCTTTGACCTGATTGAACAGATTCGGGAAGGCCAAATTGAGTAAAAAAAAAGCTTTATCAAAGCTTTTACTATTATATTCCTCAAAGGAATTGCCTCTGGGAATCTTGTTGACGCACACATAATGGTCAACAAATATTGGTTGCCTGACTTGGTCTTAGGTAAGGGACCAACACAATCTACCATAATTCTGCTAAATGGTTCGTCAAATGCAGGAATAGTTTGCAGATGAGCCTTAGGTTTCTTCTGATTGAGTTTTCCTACCATTTAACAATTATCACAAGATCTACAAAAATTAGAAACATCACTTTTGATTTTTGGCCAATAAAAGTGTGTCAAGATCTTGTGATAAGTTTTATGTATCCCTAAATGACCAGTCAGAGAAGTTTCATGGGCCAAACTAAGTATTTGCTGTCTGTAAGATTTTGGAACTACAATCTGATAGTTCAGTGACCATTCGTCATTAGCAGGTACCTCGGGAGGTCTCTATTTTCCCATAAGAATTCCATTTTTAGTGAAATAACAGACAGGTACTTCAGTGGCTTCAGTTTCACTAATGGCCCTCTGAAACAAACAGGAGATCTCAGGATCTTTTTCCTGTTCGACGACAAGTGATTGTCGTTAGTCACCTTGATTAGATAAAAGAGAATGATTAGTTAAAAGAGGATCACTGTGATCAATACCTTTTGATTGATCCAAATTAGGAGTGAAAGTGACCTCATCAAAAGCCTGACCAATACATGTGTCAGCTAAATGAATATTTTCCTTATCAAAATTATTCTCAAGAGCTTTCTTTGACATAGCTCTGGTAACTGCACAAGCTGGGTATAAATCAGGGTATTCTTTTTCAATAGGATCAACTTTCTGATCCAAAGAAGGCTTGTCAGTTACAAGTGGATTAACCACAACCTTGTCTCCAGCTACGTCGTTGCCTAACAACAAATGAATGCCCTCAACGGGGAAAGTAGACACTATTCCGACTGTCACAGGTCCTGAAACTAAGTCTGATGACAAATTTACACAATAGAGAGGAACATTAACAAAGCTGTACTCTACTCCCTGAATGAGAACACTCTCATTAGAACAGGACTTCTCAGAAAAAGGCAAAGTTCCTGATAACAAAAGACTCTGAGAAGCTCCTGTATCCCTTAAAATTTTAATAGGGATAGGATTGGCCAAATCACCCAAGAGTGATATAGAACCCTCCGACATGAATGTTTGATAATTCTCCATAATAAAATCAGACTGGAGTTTATTAGACCCAACAAATGTATTGCTTTCAATACATGACCGTGACCTTGACCTCTTAGAAATAAAAGCATTTAGGATAGGTCTATCTTGATTCTGATTCCTATATTTCAATTTGAAGCAATCAGAAATGACGTGTCCTTTTTTCTCGCGATAGGTAACCGTAGGAATTGACAATGATTTTGAATCAAGTTTATCAGAAGCTTGATTTTCAAAAGTTGTGCCAGATTGAGTTTTAGGAGGAGTCGTATTAGGCTGAAATACCTTTCTACCAGTAGACTGCTGAGTGAAAGATTTGCTTACAACAGGAACTTTATGAGTTAAGGAATACTTATCAGCAGCAAGAGCATAATTTTCCAAGGTTTCGATCTTATGCTCTTCAAGATGATTCTTAATGTTATTAGGAACACAGTTTTTGAACTCTTCAAGTAACACAAGTTGTTAGTTACTTTCATAATCATGTTCAGCTTCTTTTCTATAGTTTCTGAATTTTTGCCGATAAGCCTCAGGGACTAACGCATAACCCCTTAAGATGCACACCTTAACCAAATCATAGTCAGAACTTTGCTGTACTGACAGGGATGCATAAATATATCGGGCCTTGCCAAAAAGTACACATTGCAATAATTGAGTCCAATGCTCCCTTGGCCATTTCAAATTTTCAGCAACTTTTTCAAAATAAATGAAATATTTGACTACTTCTTTTTCTCTAAAAGGGGGCAGTAACCTGATATTTCTTGTAATGTCAAAATTTGAATTTGTATGTGAAGTGGAATAGGCTTTTCACTTGCGAGCTCAAATTCTTTCATTCTAATTTGAAATTCCTGTTGATCCTTCTCTTTTTGCATCTGTACGTGCATTTGTTC
>JAECUM010030475.1:0-16246 GCA_016617855.1 Megalonaias nervosa
ATGTTCTAAATTATCTTTATATATTTCTTCGTGTGTTAGTGATGGTGAAATATCTGATACTGAATTCGCGATGATGATGAAAACTTATGATGACGCTTTTAAACTGATCGCAAATGATTTTAACGAATTAAATAACAACAATAATAATAATGACAGACAGGGAATTACTTCAGCAGATTGTCACTAATACAACTCCGTCAAAAACTACGATGATATCGTTAAGTTCGACCAATCCTGAGTTTAGTGTCAATTTTCCAACCGCAATTCCTGCAAAAGAAATAGCATTAGCACAATTGCGAGTTTATTATAGTTGGCCCAATATTAGATCAAAACCATTTGGTGGACTACAACCAAATAATTCATTAATATTCGCTAATAAGAATAAACCTGATGGAACTCCTGATTGGCAAATAGTTTCTATTCCAACGGGCAGTTATCAAATAGAACAGATTAATGATGAGTTCCAACGCAGAATTAAATCTATTACAGGAAAAGAATCCAAAATAGCAATTACTGTCTACGAACCAACACTATCTGCGGTTATTGAAATAAATTCCCCTGATTACTCTGTAGATATTTATCAAAGTTCGATTAGATCAGTATTAGGATGGCCTGATGTTCCACCGGTTTATCAAACACCACCAGAACCACAGAGATCTGATTTTGTCGTAGATGTTAAAAAATTTATAAAACCTCCAGAATATCGAACAGAAAAAAATGCTTACCCATGGCGACGATATTTTGGTGATGGAGTTATACATTATATAGATAAAACAGAAACTCATTTTACAAAAATAGTTGATGGTAAAAAAGGTAAAATAATAGTACTTGATGTTGATGAAATAAATTCATATGCTAGTACAATTAAGTCTGAACATGGACGTATACTTAATTATCTAAGAAATTTATTTTCCAGCATTAGCACTTCCTACAACGATGACTTAAAAAATCAAATAATTGAAGTAATACAACATTTGAATCAAGTTGCTTCAGACCTAGATTTCATGAATGATATTATTGTTAACAGAGAAAAAAAATTAGTGAACATAACAGCAGATAGAGGGTATAAAGAGTTATATATAGTTGATGAAGACGGTCCACCTCGAGGTGTTAGACTAAATCTTCTGTTCACAATAATATTTCTAAAACATTTTAAAATTACGCGAGAACAACTATCAACATTTATAATTCCTGGATTTAACTCTGAAGAGCTAAAGAAATCAGTTAATGATCTTATTGATGAACAATTTAAAAGAATATGTGATTCATGGAAAAAATTAATACCTACACCAACTATTCTTAAATATAATAATGATCCACACGGTGGTGGTGGCCATATCTCACCTGGTATTGTTAATATAACAACAATAATTGCAGTCAATCTGGTATGTGATGTAATTGATGACAGTTATCAAGTAGATCTTTCAAAATCTAATCACCGCAGTGGCACTGCGGAACAGGGGTATATACTATATTCATTTAGCCCTAAAGACCCGCCAGGTTGGCTAATTGTGTCTGAACCAATTAACCCCGTGTACCTGCGAGTTCATAATCCATTTTTGACAAGAATAAATTTCAAACTCACTGACCAGGCAGGAAATATTTTGGATCTAAGACAAGAATCTCTTAATATTAATTTATATATACGCTCGTAGAACGTCTGATTAAATATTTCCTAATACAATAAGGGAAAAAATAATCTGATTCTGAAATAATATATTTTTTTTAATCTGATGGGTAAATATATACTCTGTTTGATGTTTTTGGACAGATTTTCTTATTTAGTCGGGTATAATTACCCGACTAAATCATGAAATTTACCAGAAATTGAAATCTGCCGGGTATTATACGTTACAGTTGTACAATAATTGTGATTTTATTCAGTATATTGGTCGTACGTAATTTGTCTGCTTATTCAGTGTTGGGTTAACTACATAATAATTTTAAAACGTCTATATGTATGAATCGGAAAATGGCTCAGTGGTATAGTTGTTGCAACTATGATACTGACGACCGTGGTTCGATTCCTATGGCTGACGAATGTTGACAGTATTCGGAACGATGCTATTTTATTTTAAAGAAATAATTATTATATATGAACCAAGAAAATATAAATGATATTATTTCTGCTATTAAAAATTAAAGCATAACGGAATAAATATATCTGATAATCTCGATCCTGAAAAAATATTATGCGATTATGAAATATTAAAACAAAGAAAAACTGACAATAAATACACATTACCATCCAATTATAAATTTGTAAAATCAATTTATCAGTCTATGTTAGAATCCTTGGCAATGGTAAATGAAAAGCAGGTAAAACTATTTGCGCCTCTTGCACGTTCGATCGAAAATATCAGATCCGAACTATCTCGTGAATACGAGAAAAAGAAGATCGTGGATAATCGTGTAATGCAATTAAGAAAAATTATGTTATTTGATTCTGTCAAAAGTGAGAGTGAAACTGAGAGCAGCGACGGTGAAGGTACTCATGGTAAAATATAGAGTCGAACTATATACAATTTATTTATTAGGAACACAGAATTAGATATATTCAAATATTATCCACTGATCGTATTTTATTGAATATGCTGATTTGTATAATTTATCTGCAACATGTTGTACCGATCGTGGATTTATGCTAAAATGTTTTGCAGCCGTATTAATTGAGGGGAAAGTTATTTCCTGTCCTGTCTGTATATTTTATGGATTTAATAGCTCTCTTTCCGAATAATTTACATTTTCCAGTATTTCCACGTGCAGAATTCTGACTCCGTGTAATAGCCTGTAGGTTAGATAACCGATTATTTTTGGGATTTCCGTCAATGTGATCAACTACAAGTCCATTTTCAACTACTCCACGAAAACATTCGAATATGAATCTACTTGATAAGTATCTTTTTCCTCTAGCAATAGTAAATCTAAAATAACCGAGTTTATCAACAGTACCGACTGGGTTTTTTGATTTACAGTGTCTGATTACACCATCTCGGGATGCTTCATAATTTGTATATACTGGATGTTTAACAAATTCGTATTTATTACGAAATGCTTTTTTTCTTAATTCTCTTATAATATCGTTGTCGATCATTTCATCATAAGTCTGATTTGTCTGAGTCATTTTATATAATAATATTATTTGTCTAAATCATTATTTTGAAATCTGACCAGATAATCTTCTACGGTTTGTATAGAAGATTTACCTGGAGATGTATTTTTTTTGTCATAATATCGTTTTAATTCCCTGTATTTTTTTCCGCCACATTTTAGACACAATTGAGTTTTTCCTCTGACTCCAACACCGCATTGAATACACGGTATTGGTCCTGTACTTCCATTTTTGATACTCTGTGCATGATATCCGCAGTATTTGTTCACGCACGGTTTATTACAAAGAGAAATATATCCAATTCTGAGCCAAGCACATTTGTTCTTTGTTTCAATCATTATATATATACTAAAATTTTAATTTAAATGCTTGTCTTAATTATATGGAGGAATTATCGGCAATTGAACCTTCCCATGCTAGATTTGATCTTGACAGACTATCAGAATATAATTATAATACTTTGATGCAAGATCTGGCATTAACGGATGAAGATATAACCGAACGTATTCGTGAAGCAAAAAATGAATTTCGTGACGATGGCGCTGCTCATGTATGGTCAACATTCAGAGTCGGAAATGTTACTAATATAATGAATGACGAACGAGGAAAAATAATTATTAATTACCTTGATGATCAAAAATATTTTATTTTAATAAAATTTATTGTAAATACAAAAGAAGATATTTGGATTATTCGTGACAAGCGCGATCCAGTACACATACAATCAGGAAATAATATTGTTCTCTTCAATAATAAATCTAAACCCGGAATACTGACTGGTATTGATAAGGTATATTATGAACGGAGCTACCCAGTTACTGCAGTCGTATATGCAATATATCCGCTGAATAATAAACCTGACGTCGGGGATCTAAAGCCTATGAAACTGTCAGAGTCAAGAATAAACTGTGTAGCTGAACGAGTTACAGAACATTTTACAAACGCGATACGTGGTAATGGTTTAACAGATTTACGACGTAAAAAATAAATACTTGGGCAGAATCAGTTAAAGATACCGGAGCGTCTATCAAAGATGTCGCTGAACTAGAAAAGAAATTAAGATTTCCAATAACGTAAAAACGCTGACGGGAGAGATTTTATATAAACCAAAATACACAAAAATGGAGCTCCAATAGATATTATTGATCATAATTCGCACGCATGGACCTCAGCAGTAACAGTATTTCCACGAGATAGAAAAGTTAAATTTTATGATGGTCATATATTTGATTTTATCAAAAATATCAGTAAAAGTGACCCTGTATCCGTTTGGTTATTTCAGAGTTCAGAATATGGTCATTACGATCAGTTTGTACGGCCTAATGGTGATATTTACCGTATAGAATCTCTTAATGTAGAAATGGAAAATATTGCGCTGAAGTATACTTCAGACGATGTCAAAGTTAGACAATTATTAAATAATTGTTTTACAGTTCCATCCGTAGCAGCTCATTTTGCTCAGGAGAAAAAATTTATGGAAACCAACACGATCGGAATTTCTTGAGGATATTCATAAAAGTTGCGTAGAATATGGACACGGAGGATTATGGAATACTAAATACAACTATAGTGACGTTATATCCGTCGATATGGTAGCATGTTATCCTGGAAGTTTTCTTGGATACGGAGAATGTTCTAAATACTTTAAGAGATTCGGACATCCATCACACGAAATGACCAGGGTTGCAATAAACGGACATTTACCAGATTTTGATTTAACAGGATTTGCTCATGTAGAATCATTCGAATTTGCAGAAAATCTCCATCCGATTACTTATACTTGGTTTGGAAGACATTTTTCAGAAAAATGTTGGGTTCCAATAGTACTATTGCGATATATGCTTGATGTTGGAATTTTAATATCTTTACAGGTGAGTGAGGCCATTATATCATATAGTCCACAGAAACAAATTTGGTTACCAGAACCAAATAGATTTAATATTGATGATGCCAGGAAAGAATTCCCTAATCTTAATGAAGATGACATTATTAAAATTACTAATAATATACGTAAATGCAGAGACGAACATGATGAAAAACTTGCAAAAGATCTTGGTAGAAAGATAATTGGTAAATTTACTCAAGGAGGAGCCTATGATCATAAAAGACACTGTACAAGATTGATTATGGACGATGCTGAACTCGATTTTATAATTGCTGATACAACAGAAAAAAAACATTTATAAATCGGAGTAATGCTTATTTGTCAGACGGAACCAAAACTAGGTACAATTGTAAGTTATCTTGATGGTGACTCACCGCAGTTTACTCATTTAAGATCATCTATGTTGGCATATGTTTCTATAAATCTACTGTCTATGATAAATAGATTTCCTCGTGATGCTGTCAGAGTCGCAACGGATTCGTTTTATATAAATAAAAAATATACGGATTTATTAAAACCGCTACTTGGTAATGGTGAATGGGGGTCATGGAGAATAAAACAAGAAAATATACTTAGTTATTCTGAATCCGCCGACGTTGAAATTAAGGAAATATATCACAAAAATAATAAACTATCAAAATCATCAGCACCATCTGTATATGATCCTGTGGCTAGATATAAAACTGTTTATCTTAACGGATGCGGTGGTTCAGGTAAAACAACGCGTGTGATTAAATTATTCATGAATAATAATTCGGATATAATTGTTTTGACTCCGACACATAAATTAGCCAGAGAAATAAAAGAACGAGGAGTAAAATCGTGTACTTATCATAGTTTCTTTAGATGGTGTGGAGACACATGGACTCCTGAGCGAATGGGTGAGAAATATATACCTAAATATATTATCTGGGACGAGATATGCACGGTCTCGTTAGAAATATTAAAAACATTTATTGAATGGTTATTGACGAAAAATACTGCTATAATAATGTGCGGTGATCATGGTCAACCACCACCCTTTATTGGACAGTCTCCACATGAATGGCTGAAGAATAATGTAGATTATTACGAGGAAATAAATGATGACCATAGAGCTATTGATGAACCGCTGAAGGAATTTAAAAGGTTAATTAGACTACAACCAGACAGAGTACAATGTGAAATAATGCGAGGAGTAATTCCAGAGACTTCTATGAATGAATTTTGGACTTTATGGAATCCCGCTGATTTAATAGAAAAAAAAAAAAAAATAGTTCGTGATGAACTACAAAATAAATTATTTATGTTACATAAAGAAAAGTTTTCAGATTTACCTGTACCTTTGTGTTATCGCCCAGCAGATACTCGACAACAGAATATTGATGTTGAAATTCCTGGTGGAGACACTGAAAGTGTCCGAGTACAGAATCTTGTCTTGAATGATATTGTTTTAGTCGATATTAATGTCGTTGAGAATGCACTGAATATGAATAAATCACCGTGGACGTTAGGATATGCTATAACTATTCACTCACCACAGGGGTTAACTATTTCTGATACAAATATCTGGATTATAGATGATCGGATCGAATGGTCGAATTTAGTCTATCTCGCAGTTTCTAGAGTCAGAAGAATATCTCAACTACATAGGGTTATTATTAATTTCATAGAAAATAATGATCAGACTGTTAGCAATGACGTAATAAGAAAACAACTATCTGGTTATAAGCAGTGTGATAAAAAAAATAAGCGTGATTTTGATATTGATGTTGAATTTATTATAAAACTAAAAACACAACAGAATAATAATTGTGCAAGTTGTAACTGTAATATGTTGTGGCAATATTCGAATAATAATCCAAGACAATTTACCGTAGACAGAATTAATAGTAATCTTGGTCATACACGTGAAAATGTGATGCTGACCTGTCTTGAATGTAATCGACGTCGGGGCGCTGGTTATGTAATTGTATGTGGTGGTAATTGTGTGTCTTCAGGGATTACCTGTAATTGTTCACGCACAAATCCACGTTGAGGGGCTCTCGAATCTAGTCTGTAAATTGGAGGTCTACCAGTAGATCTAACTACACTAGAAATTGTATGTGTAGTCACGCTCCAGATAGGATCGGTTGTTCTTTTTTTACCACCTTCAAGTTCACCAGGTTCGTATAAATATCTTACAGTTGCATTACCTAATACTGGTTGAGGTTGTTGTCTGTCATTACTACGGGGTATATATTTTTTTGTGATCGCAATAGAAGGTTTCATGGAAGCTGAACGAGTAATTTCATTATTTAATGCAGCTATCACACTTGGTAACCTTGCAACCCATTCACGAGATCGCTTACCAGATTTAAAGTTAGTAGATATTTCTTTTGCATATTGGTATCCAAATAACCGCTCGGCAAGTGTTCGATTAAATCGTTCAACAATTGCCTGATCACGATGAATTTCAGTATGTCCTCGTCTAATTTTAACGTTATGTTTCTTCATTAACGATAATACTATTCCAAGAAATTCTTTGCCAGGATCAACCTGTAATAACTGTGGCCATCGCAAAGGTCCTCGCTGATAAATTCGTTCAAACGCAGATGAAACTTCAGACGCTGTCTTTGTTGATAATGGTTCAGCCTCCTTATATCTACTTGCAACATCAACGACAGTTAATGCGTATTTGTATGTGCGTGACTGACGTTTACCAATTTTAATGGTATCGTGTGGTAAAAATAAAATATCTGCTTGATGAACCTCATTAGGGACGCTGACATCAAAATGTGCATATTGAATATTTTTAGGTGGTGGTAGATAAATTTGCCATATTGCCTGTCGTGCTAACCACGCTGCAGCAACAGAACGTGAAACTTTTGCTGTTTCAGATAATTTACTAATAGCTGATTTACCTCTCCAATATCCTCTTGGGCTATAATAAATGGATTCCATTATAATATTTATATAATTAATTACCAGCCCCTAGCATTATTTTACCTTTCATGGCAGATTTTACTAGAAAAGTAGCTAATTTATCTCTGACAGATTTATTAGGTATAGAATTTAATGCATGAATCAATTTTACATCTGCGAGATGCTTTTGTTGTAAATCTTTACTTTTATACGCAACATCATGAACATGACACGCTTGATCAATCTTATTTACTGGATACTCCCCTGGTCTTGGTTGATCTTGATCATCAAGTCGGATGTCAAGTCGGGTTCCAGGACCACAATAATTATATCCTGGTAAGTGTTTCTCACCGGCATATTTAGCCCACGGAGTTCCTGGTAATTTTCCTAATAAAGCGGCTATATCTCCACCTGCCTTTGTACCTGACTTTGTCAGGGAATCAGACATGGAGATAAATTTATATTTTTTCGTGCCGCATTTTACACATTTACCTGTTAATGCACGTCGTTTCTTTTTTGTTATTATTGTTGTCAGTCCAGTAGTGGGTGTAGATAATCTACATCGAACACAATATAGACTCATGTTATTAATAATATGGATATAATTGATTTTTCGGCAACACGAAAACAGGAGCCAGTAAAGCACCATTCAGCATTACCAAATTCGATAAGAATGATTATAATAGGTCCATCTGGATCAGGTAAAACACAACTATTATTAAATTTAATAATGCGATGGTTAAAATGGAGTAAATTGTATTTAGTAGCACCATCCGTAGATGATCAACACTGTTACAAAGTACTTAAAGATTTTAATGAAAATGCAAAATTGCTGAATGAAGATGGTGATGATGTTGTTGACTTTATTACCGATATTGATGCGGCTCCATCAGTAGATGACCTAGATGGATTTATTAATAATTTAGTGGTGTATGATGACGTTATGTTGGACAGACAAACAAATCCAGCTAGAATATTTTCTCGAGGTCGTCACAAAAATACTGACGTGATTTATGTTACACAACGATATACACAGATACCTAAAGTGATCAGAGATAACTGCAATATTTTGGTTGTGTTTAATGGAGTAGACAATTATACTCTACAGAATATTTATTATACTTGGTGTTCAGGGGACATGGACATGATTAAGTTTAAAAGCTTCTTTTCAAAAGCACAATCTGCTCCGTTCGGATTTATAACAATAAATCTTCATGACCCAAGATCCAGATATCGTATAGGTCTGGATAAAATCTTTGGTTAATCTGTGATTAACTCTGCTAGAGAATTATTTCCCCTTTCTATGAGCAGCAGGAAGGGTGAACTCTACAACTTTGTACGAGATCTACCGAGTAAACTAAACGCATTAAAGCAAAAGTCAAAAATGAAGTAACAAAGGTGAGCTAACCCAAAAGATTTATTATTCGTTTTTCAAACTAAAAGGTAATAATATAGTTAGAAGGCTCGGTTTATCGTTTTGACCCTTATTTTTTGTTATTTATTTTTACTTAACGGTTCAGGCAAAAAGTTGTAGGGTTCACCCTTCCTGCTGCTTGAAGACATTCCCACACAAGCAATGGGCCTGTTTTCAAGTTTTTTTGGCCAACATTTCAGTTGGCAGGAAAGCAATAGAAGCAGGGAATACTAAAATCGGGTAAAGTTGAAGTATAATTCTTTAACAAAGCGAATACAAATATATTAATATTGAAGAACATGTTTAGATAGCTTCGTTTTGATGAAGATTTTTTTAATCCTTTGAACCAATTTGGGTATTTCCGGTTTCCATCACATTCCAGAGAAACTGAAATGTAGGCCAACAGAACTTGAAAACAGGTCCATTTGCTTGTGTGGGAATTTGAATTTATTAGCAAAAAGACATCATAGTAGGTAAAGACTGAATTAAACACTATAACTTTAATTTGTAGAAAAGCGCTGATATGGGCTGCCAAGTATGTGAGATATTCCTGAAAATTTGACTGATCATTCTGATGTTATTGATATCGGAACACTCTACACAGTGCCGTTATTTGGGCAGTAAGAACTTGATGCCCAAAACATAAATATCAGTCGCGGTCTTACATTAGACAATGCAAATCCTGCAAGCTACATGTCCATGACATTTGAGGTACAATAATCATGTGTTGTCAACAATAAACCTCAGCCACATAGATTACCATCTGACATAATTTGACCAAATTTGATGGAAGCATCCTGAACAGGTGTTTCCAATTTAATTATATTATACCAATCCCCCAGTCAAATATAACCACTGTTACCAGAACTAGAATAAGTTACATGACTTCTCAGAAACCAATAGACAGAATTTGAGAATAAAGTATCCTAGCTTAGATGACCTGTGTTACCCTTTACAAACATTTGTGTGTCAGGGACGCACGCTGGAGAAAATTGATGCACATGTTTTGTTGCCGTGCAGTATTTTAATGCAAAGGATTTGCAAAATGCAGTGTATCCCCCAGGGGTGTAAAATTGAGGGTAAAAAAGACCCTTGGTGTCAGAACTGGGGTCAAATACAAAATGGGGGGGTGGGTCAAATATGTACTTTTTTATTTGACCCCCAGCTCTGACCCTGTGATGACTTTCAATTCCTACAAAATAAAATAGCCTATAGAAAGCTAATGTTTTATATACTTTCAGACAGACCACTGACATTAAATGAAATTTATTGCATCTTGTATACAAATGACATTGATCTGTTATCAAGTATGGTGTCAGTTACTAACACTGATGCTAAATGAAATGTATTGCATCTTGGTGTCAATTACATACAAAAGTAGAAAAAAATGTTACATCTTCCTAATAACTGTGCAAGATAATTCAAACAAAGTTGAAGGAAAGTGTATTGGCTTGAAGGTCTTTCAGCTGTAAATAATAGAACACCATTTGAATACTTTTATTAAAAACCCAGTTATCAAATTTGTCAGTGTCATTTTTTGAAAGCCTTTCACATTGATATAAATTATATTGTTCCCTGATCAAATATGATGGTTGTTACTAAACATAGTGATATATTTGAATAACATAAAAATACTATGTAAATACATCACTATGTTTAATAACCTAAATAAATAAATAAATGCTTAACAGTGGAGAATTTGACCAACTCTTTAATGGAAGCATCCAGGCATAAAGGTCTTACAATATTTAACAAATGATGTCAATGTGCTGTGAAATATTGATGAAGGTATTTAAACCGGATAAACCTTGGAATTATTTCTTTCACGACTGTGTGGTGGACTGCACTGCACTGGAAGCCAGTTTCATATAAAGCATTCTACTGATCAAGACTTAATGGTCAATTGTTCGTGCATTTTACTTTTATGCAGATGTCAGCTAGATGAGGGATATCAGGCCACTTGAGCCTCTTGTTGCTAATCATTCCAAGGAGACTTGTATCATATTTGATGGAGATTCCTGTATCGACAGACTTGTGTCATTCTTGCTGGTCATTCCTATGTATACATTCCAGGACTCTATAGCCTCTTGTTGCTAATCATTCCAAGGAGCTTTGTTTTCATACACATATTAGTTGTAGTGGTTCACTGGATAGCAATACCAGACATGAATCTGACGGGTTTGATTCAGGTTTGAATCATACCATCAGGTCATCCTGGATCTGCGAAGGCAAGGCTCTTTACTCCAATTTCCTTGGCCCTAATTAAATAAGTCCTAATTTCAAAGATCAAAATCAGGCCTGGTGCATATATACCAATGGAGTTTGACCAGACCTTGTACTGACTTAGTTGCATTTCATCAAGCAAACTGATGGACAGAAGTGTGAAATTGATTTAAAAGTCAAAGTTTGTGACAGTTTTCTTTAATGTATTGTTTGAGTTTAGTTACAGCCTTGATTCTGACCTTAGAAGATTTTTAAGTTTTAGAATTCCAGTTTGATCTTTGATACAATTTACACCTGATAACACAAACAATAAAATCTGGTTGCTGGATTTTTATCTTGAATTAGTGGCAGTTTTTGTGGTCATAATTTCAGCTTTTCAGTTATTATTGCCTATGTACGAAATAGTTTCAAGGTCAAAGGTCAGTTACTAAAAAAAGTAGAAAAAATGTTACATCTTCCTAATAACTGCTCAAGATAATTCAAACTAATTTGAAGGAAAGTGTATTGGCTTGAAGATCTTTCAGCTATAAATAATGGAACACGATTTAAATACTTTTATTAAAAATGCAGTTATCAAATTTGACAGTGTCTTAGTTTGAAAGCCTTTCACTTTGATATAAATTATGCCAACCCCTATTCAGATATGATGGTTGTTATTAAACATAGTGATATAACATAAAAATGTTATCTAAATATATCACTGTGTTTAATAACTTAAATAAATAAATAAATAATTAACAGTGGAGAATTTGACCAACTCTTGAATGAAAGCATCCTGGCATAAAGGTCTTACAATGCTTAACAAATGATGTTGATGTCCTATGAAATATTGATGAAGGCATTCAGACTGGATAAACCTTGGATTTATTTCTTTCACAGCTGTGTGCTGTGCTGCACTGCGCTGGAAACTAGTTTCATATAAAGCATTCTGCTGATCAAGACTTATTGGTCAATTGTTCTTACATTTTACTTTTAGGCAGATGTCAACTAGAAAAGTGATCTCAGGCCACTTGGGCCTCTTGTTGCTAATCATTTCAAGGAGCTTTGTTTTCATACACATATTGGTTGCAGTGGTTCAGTGGTTAGCAATACCAGACATGACTTTGAAGGGTTTTGGCTCAAGTTTGAATTATTCCATCAGGTCACCCTGGATCTGCAAAGGCAAGGCACTTTCCTCCAATTTCCTTGACCCTAATTGAAATAGATCAAAATTAGACCTGGTGCACATATACCAATGGAGTTTGACCTGACCTTGTACTTAGTTGCATTTCACCAAGCAAGCTGATGGACAGAAATGTGACATTGATTTCAAGGTCAAAGTTTGTGACTTAGTTTTCTGAAAAATATGGTTTGAGTTGAGACACAGCCTTGATTCTGACCCTAGAAGATATTAAAGTTTTTGACTTCCAGTTTGATCTTTGGTATGATTTATACATAACACAAACAATAAAATCTGGTTGCTGGATTTGACATATGATTACCATGAATTAGTGCCAGTTTTGTGGTCATCGTTTCGGCTTTTTAATTATTATTGCCTATGTATGAAATAGTTTCAGGGTCAAAGGTCATGACTAAGATATTTGTATTGTATATATCTAGTGGACATCTTGGATCGAAATTAGTCTCAAGAACATTTGCTGGTTTCAATTTCATAGTTTGGAATAAAAGTGGACGGAGGGAAGAAACTGACTAAAGGATTCCCAATGATTTGAGGAAGGGTAGGGGTGATAGCAGTGGAAAGTCAGTTTGTGTGGCGGTGGCACTCTTGCTTGGAAAATTAAGGTCTTTTAATTTTAAATGACTGTTTTGAAATGACTTTACTGAGATGTTGTAATTTTAATTGCTGCATTTAATGTAATGTTCAGTCTTATAAATACAACAAACTCTGCTGATAAGGATTTCATATACATAATAAAATTTTTATTGTTGTGGTTCTAAGTAACATTGGAGTAAAGTGAGATGGTTTTATTTTTTCATATTTATATTTTCTTCTTGAGACCCAGTACAAATTTATAACACATAGAAATATTTTGATTCTTATTTTATGTTTGAAATTAGTCATTAGCAGTTAGCCATGACCAATATTACCAGTTATTAGGCAGAATGAGCAATTTATTATCATGATGGATATTTCAGTGTTTTTTGTTCCACATAAAAAACGCATATATACATACATACATAAATTTACTTTAAAGTAAATATGCAGGAACATTTTAGCATTGTCACTTAACCTTTTTTCAGTATTGGGAAATTTGATTTGTTCCATCAGTAACTGTTTATCTGTGGTTACTTGATTTACTATCCTTAGCACAACATTCCTTTGTGAATTCCATTTCTTTAAAATTATATGAATCATGTACTTATTGTGTTAAAAGTAAAGAATGGGTCTGTATATAAGTTGATATACCATTAGGTGGTCTAGCTATAAGTTGATATGATATTAGGTAGTCTCACTATAAGGTAGTATGCTATTAGGTAGTCAAGCTATAAGTTGGTATGCTATTAGGTAGTCTTATTATAAGATAGTATACTATTAGGTAGTCTCACTAGAAGGTAGTATACTATTAGGTGGTCTAGCTGTAAGTAGGTATGCAGTTAGGTAGTCTCACTATAAAGTAGTATACTATTAGGTAGTCTCACTATAAGGTAGTATACTATTACGTAGTCTAGCTATTGGTATGCTATTAGGTGGTCTCACTATTAGGTAGTATACCATTAGGAAGTCTAGCTGTAAGTTGGTATGCTATTAGGTAGTCTCACTATAAGGTAGTATACTATTAGGTAGTCTAGCTATTAGTTGGTATGCTATTAGGTGGTGTCACTATAAGATAGTATACCATTAGGTAGTGTAGCTATAAGTTGGTATGCTATATGGTAGTCTCACTGTAAGGTAGTATGCTGTTACGTAGTCTAGCTCTGAGTTGGTATACTATTAGGTAGTCTCACTATAAGGTAGTATATTATTAGGCAGTCTTGCATTAAGTTGGTATGCTATTAGGTAGTCTCACTGTAAGATAGTATACCATTAGGTAGTGTAGCTATAAGTTGGTATGCTAAATGGTAGTTTCACTGTAAGGTAGTATGATGTTACATAGTCTAGCTCTGAGTTGGTATACTATTAGGTGGTCTCACTATAAGGTAGTATACTATTAGATAGTCTAGCTTTAAGTTGGTATGCTATTTGGTAGTCTCACTATAAGATAGTATAATATTATGTAGTCTAGCTATAAGTTGGTATACTATTAGGTAGTCTCACTATAAGTTAGTATACCATTAGTTGGTCTAGCTATAAGTTGGTATGATGTTAGGTAGTCTGACTATAAGGTAGTATATTATTAGGTACTCTCACTATAAGGTAGTATATCATTAGGTAGTCTAGTTATATGTTGGTATGCTATTAGGTAGGCTCCCTATAAGGTAGTTTGCTATTATGAAGTCTCAAAATAAGGTAGGATACCATTAGGTGGTCTAACTGTAAGTTGGTATAACATTACTATTAGGTAGTTTCACTAAAAGGAAGTATACTATTAGGTAGTCTCACTATAAGGCAGTATAATATTACGTGGTCTGGCTATAAGTTGGTATGTAGTTGGGTAGTCTCACTATAAGGTAGTATACCATTAAGTAGTCTAACTGTAAGGTGGTGTGCTATTAGGTAGTCTCACTATAAGGTAGTATACTAATAGGTGTAGGAGTACTGTAAGTTGGTATAAGGTAGTATACTATTAGGTAGTCAAGCTATAAGTTGGTATGCTATTAGGTAGTCTCAGTATAAGGTAGTATGCAATTAGCTAGTCTACTATAAGGTAGGATGCCATTAGGTGGTATAGCTATAAGCTGGTATGCTCTTTGGTAGTCTCACTATAAGGTAGTATACCATTAGGTAGTCTCACTATAAGGTAGGATACCATTAGGTAGTCTCACTATAAGGTAGTATGCCATTAGGTAGTCTCACTATAAGATAGTATACCATTAGGTAGTCTCACTATAAGGTAGTATACCATTAGGTAGGCTCACTATAAGGTAGGATACCATTAGGTAGTCTCACTATAAGATAGTATACCATTAGGTAGTCTCACTATAAGGTAGGATGCTATTAGGTAGTCTGACTATAAGGTAGTATACCATTAGGTAGTCTGACTATAAGGTAGTATACTAATAGTAGGCTTGATTGTTGTGAAAGATACTGTTAGCACCATTGATTTTCAGTAGTTATATTTAAAGATCTTCGTGCCTGTTGATGATTTTTAAAACCATAGTAACCAATTTTTTCGCTTGGAGAGAGATCATCCCTCAAAAGCAATGGCATATTGGGTAATGGCTGTGACTAAAATTTGTTTGTGTTTCTGATAATAAGGCATTTGCTTTAATTGGCTCTTTTAGCCTTGACATCTGATTGGTCTGTGATTTAATATCAGCCAGTCAGTACATGATATCTGAATTTTCAGGGATTTGATAACAAACCTTTTATTCAAAGTCTGTCATCTGATTTGTCATTGAATTTATGTCAATCAGCCATTCAAATTCCAGCATCTGAGTGGTTGGTAATCTGACAGTAGACTATCATATCCTGAAATATGATAAATGATTTGACATTAGTCAATCAGCTGCAGTGATTCTGAATTTCACCTGAGTGAAAGTTAGAATTCCTTATAATCTTTAAGGTCGATATATTTCTTACTGACTGATAAGGTGTTGATCTACCTCTCCCCATGACTTACTGTAACCA
>JAECUM010030476.1:0-14251 GCA_016617855.1 Megalonaias nervosa
CTGGAATGTTAAATGAGAGGTCTGTATTATTCATCTGATACACTGGTATGTTAAATGAGAGGTCTGTATTATTCATCTGATACACTGGTATGTTAAATGAGAGGTCTGTATTATTCATCTGATACAATGGCGTGTTAAATGAGAGGTCTGTATTATTCATCTGATATGCTGGTATGTTAAATGAGAGGTCTGTATTATTCATCTGATATGCTGGAATGTTAAATGAGAGGTCTGTATTATTCATTTCATATGCTTGTGTGCTAAATGAGAGGTCTGTATTATTCATCTGATACACTGGTGTGTTAAATGTGAGGTCTGTTTTACTCATCTGATTTGCTGGTGTGTTAAATGAGAAGTCTGTATTATTCATCTGATACACTGGTGTGTTACATGAGAGGTCTGTATTATTCATCTGATTTGCTGGTGTGTTAAATGAGAGGTCTGTATTATTCATCTGATACACTGGTGTGTTAAATGAGAGGTCTGTATTATTCATCTGATATGCTGGTGTGCTAAATGAGAGGTCTGTATTATTCATCTGATACACTGGTGTGTTAAATGAGAGGTCTGTATTACTCATCTGATTTGCTGGTGTGTTAAATGAGAAGTCTGTAATATTCATCTGATACACTGGAGTGCTAAATGAGAGGTCTGTATTATTCATCTGATATGCTGGAATGTTAAATGAGAGGTCTCTATTATTCATCTGATACGCTGGTGTGTTAAATGAGAGGTCTATATTATTCATCTGATACACTGGAATGTTAAATGAGAAGTCTATATTATTCATCTGATACACTGGTGTGCTAAATGAGAGGTCTGTATTATTCATCTGATATGCTGGAATGTTAAATGAGAGGTCTGTATTATTCATCTGATATGCTGGTGTGCTAAATCAGAGGTCTGTATTATTCATCTGATACACTGGAATGTTAAATGAGAGGTCTGTATTATTCATTTCATCCACTGGTGTGCTAAATGAGAGGTATGTATTATTCATCTGATATGCTGGTGTGTTAAATGAGAGGTCTGTATTATTCATCTGATACGCTGGTGTGTTAAATGAGAGGTCTGTATTATTCATCTGATTCACTGGTGTGTTAAATGAGAGGTCTGTATTATTCATCTGATTTGCTCGTGTGTTAAATGAGAGGTCTGTATTATTCATCTGATACACTGGTGTGCTAAATCAGAGGTCTGTATTATTCATCTGATACACTGGTGTGCTAAATGAGAGGTCTGTATTATTCATCTGATATGCTGGAATGTTAAATGAGAGGTCTGTATTATTCATCTGATATGGTGGAGTGTTAAATGAGAGGTCTGTATTATTCATCTGGTGTGCTAAATGAGAGGTCTGTATTATTCATCTGGTGTGCTAAATGAGAGGTCTGTATTATTCATCTGATATGCTGGTGTGCTAAATGAGAGGTCTGTATTATTCATCTGATATGCTGGTGTTTTAAATGAAGAGTCTGTATTATTCATCTGATACACTGGTGTGTTAAATGAGAGGTTTATTATTCATCTGATATGCTGGAATGTTAAATGAGAGGTCTGTATTATTCATCTGATATGCTGGTGTGCTAAATGAGATGTCTGTATTATTCATCTGATTCACTGGTGTGTTAAATGAGAGGTCTGTATTATTCATCTGATTTGCTCGTGTGTTAAATGAGAGGTCTGTATTATTCATCTGATAGACTGGTGTGCTAAATCAGAGGTCTGTATTATTCATCTGATACACTGGTGTGCTAAATGAGAGGTCTGTATTATTCATCTGATATCCTGGAATGTTAAATGAGAGGTCTGTATTATTCATCTGATATGCTGGAGTGTTAAATGAGAGGTCTGTATTATTCATCTGGTGTGCTAAATGAGAGGTCTGTATTATTCATCTGATATGCTGGTGTGCTAAATGAGAGGTCTGTATTATTCATCTGATATGCTGGTGTTTTAAATGAAGAGTCTGTATTATTCATCTGATACACTGGAATGTTAAATGAGAGGTCTGTATTATCAATCTGATTTGCTGGTGTGCTAAATGAGAGGTCCGTATTATTCATCTGATATGCTGGAATGTTAAATGAGAGGTCTGTATTATTCATCTGATATGCTGGTGTGCTAAATGAGAGGTCTGTATTATTCATCTGATATGCTGGAATGTTAAATGATAGGTCTGTATTATTCATATGCTTTGCTGGTGTGGTAAATGAAGAGTTTATATTGTCCATGTGATATGCTGGAGAATTATGTGATGGGTCTATGTTACTGATCTGATTGCTAATTGCCAATCAGATTGTTGGAATATGAAAAATTTAATAATATGAAAGTATTTTGGCTACTTACTCCATTAAGCCAGATATTTCATAATAGGAAACAAGAAAAACTCTAATTCCTACACACAGAAGTATGAGGCTTGAGGTAACTGCTATGCCAAGTTTCTTCCACCTTAAAAGACAATAGATTAAAAAAGACTCATTAAAAACAACTTCAGTAAAATAATAAAATAGAGACAGTCATACATACAATTATATTGTTCAAAAAAGTATATCCAAAATATCAATTCTTTTATTAAAATTTTATACAGTTTTATATACTGCCTTGGTATTAAGGCCATTAGGATACACACATACTCATAACCTATGAATCCAGTAACTTTCCTTTATTAGTCTATTCATCTCTCCATGCACAATTTCTACTGACATGAGAGAAATATCAAGTAAAGAGTGATTGTTTGTATTAAAATGTATTGAAACATTAGAGAAGAGCTGAGGATCTCAATAATTTCTTATATCAAGGAAGTGATTTCATTAAAGGTTGTAAAACACTATCAATAAATTTGGATAGGTTTTCAGTATATGAATTAAAACCTGATGTAATGGGTCATCCAGATAATTTAAAGATAAGCTATGGTCAGGACTTTTATGAGTTTTGGGCAACATCGATCTTTTTGATCCTGTCATATATATAAAATTGTTATGATGATGCAATCATTTATGATGTTACGTCAATGACATAATTGTTATTTAAAATATAAAGACGTCATCTTTTTCTTTCAAAAACATTTTATGCCTGAAGAAGCATACAGTAAATACAAACTAGTATAGAATTATCAGTGTTTGTGTTTTTTTTTTTTAATCCCAATAAAAAATAACATAAATTCCACAATAATCATGGAAATTTTGTCTTGTGAAGTACAGAGTAGTCTAAGTCTCTGATATCCTCTGTTGATATGTGACATCAGAACCTACTGTCTACTGAAGAGTCTCAATTTTGCCACTCCCAACATGAGGTAGCATTTACCTGCCTCTTCATGTATTTTGTACGCAAAGTTCTATGGCAATCTGAGTTGCTGAGGTCAACAGCTTAGATTTTTTCTTAATGTCAGCTCATTCCTATTTTACTTAACTCATTTAGTCTCTTTGGTGATGTTTTACCTATGCCACAGTTGTCTCTCATTTAATAACAGTTTTGATGTCAGAGACAACAGTGGTATGGGCGAACACTATCCAACTATGACTATTTTAGTGAGGTGACACACAATGATTACCTGACATAATGATAAATAATTAGGCTAATGACCTCTGCAAGTCATCTTTCCATGGACCCTTGACTGTAAAATAATAGCCAGCCAATACTGTCCCAAGTTTAGGGCAATAAAATTTGGATTTTTCAGTTGACAATTGGCTGTGGCAACACCTGTCAACAGGCATTGTCACAGACTCAAACTACATGGTGAAGTACTTTTAAACTCAAAGAACTGATGGCAGAAAGTTTAATTAGAAGTTTTGGTCACTTCTAGAAATTCAAGGTAGCCAAGATAAGAATGCTTTCTTTTAGGGCTAAGTAAGTCCTTTGAGTCATTTGTACACAATCTTCTTAACAGAACTCTTTCTGATAATACTCCTTGCTTAACATTAGTAATTTGTCGTCTATTTCCATTGTTAATGCAATTTCTTATTAATTGCCTTTGATAAAAGGACAAGACTAACTATTCAAATCAAACTCATGAGCTTGTTGGCTATAAAAAGTTTTATGTTATGTTAATTTGTGATGTGACTGGTCATTTTAGAACAAAGTCTGGGCAACAGAAATACAGAGACTTAATGTGAACATGGGAGATAATTGTTCAAATTTAGTAAAACTACTCTGATTTTGTTAAAAATCTAACGGAGTAAAACAAATCTAAAACACCCTTTTTGGCAATTTCATGAAAACTGTATGAAATCATGCTCCATTTTTGATGTTTTATGGTTTTTCTTAATAACCCTCCATCACTGGTCCCATATCGTTTGCCACTCAGTGCAGTAACATGGCAAGATCATCTAGGTTAGTCAGGTCCTAACAGCAAATCAATCACATGTAAATATGCAACATTCATGGGAGATAATTCATTTTAAACTCTGGATGATATGAACTAATTCTTGAATAGCTTACTTATACAGAAGAAATATACAGATGGGGCTGAGGATGATGTAGAACTGCATGTCATTGGCCAAATACCAGGTCCATCCTGCACACTGGAAATATAAAGAGTCCAATGTAGGAATCTGCCTATCACTGGAATTGAATCTATGATGTTACAATTTACTATTCATTTTAGTGATCACAAACTTGCAGGTGCAAGTCCTGGCTTGACAACTGCTTATGCGCCTTCTAACAGTGCATTTTGTGTACCTAACCTTGCTTACTCAACCCAGGTGTAAATGGCAACTGGTACCTATTCCATTTCAAACCTGCACTTAAAGTATTTTGGGGGTACATTTCACAATGAACTAATCATAATAAGTGTTTAATGATGATGTAATGAATGATGTCATCGTCACATGCATAGATATAAAGGTAATGCTAGATCCTCCTATCAACATAGGACACTCTACACCCTGGAGGTGAATTAATTCTTTCAGTATGATCAGACTCAATGAGGCACATGTAAGACTGATTTGCCCACAAAGTTAAGTAATTACAAAGCATTTTGACCTATGGATTGTGATAAGTTCCAAAAAAATAATGATGTTTTATGAGAGTTCTAGCAACTGCTCACTCAGTCTTGGCCTGTGCTGATTGTATCTGCATAAAGAATTTGCCAACATTAGTCAGGGAAAATAAAGTAAAACCTGCACTCCCTTGTGAATTAGTTACATTAACCAGATACATTTTGATCCCTTCCCTTGGCATGTCTTCAGATACATTTTCATCCCATCAAGTAAATGCTGACATCATTGAGATTATGAACTCATAATGTGCACAACATCAAAAATAATCTAAGGCTCAGATATTAAGAAATTTATCTTAAAACATTCTTTCTGGCAGATATAAATGACAAGAATACTTTGTTCTCATAAAAAAATTAAAATCACTCCTAAAACCTCATAGTGCCATCTAGTGCTCCAAAACATGAAACAAATCATTTTCATTTCCATGATTTGATGGAACTGAGACGTGTGTAGTAATGGATATTTTTTTATGTAAGCTGTAAAGCAAGAGAAAGTGTTTCACTTTAAATAAGGAATGTGTTAACATTATGTTGAACATGATATATGATAACCTGTGATGAATTGCCATTTAAGTTATCTCCTCTTAGCTGTTTTGTACTGCAGAAACTGTGATATGCAACATCCTTATATTAGTCACTTTGAAGACCACAATGAATTTAATCAGTTTCTCTTTTTTTAGTAGCTGTTGTGGCTCAGTGTGTTAAGGTAATGAACTCCTGACCAAAAGGGTGTAGGTTCTATTCCCATAAATGAATGAACAGGACTGGCTACTGTGTCTTCAAGCAAGGCACTCTACCCTACTTGCCTTGGCAAACTATAACCTTTTAAGTGTTAATGTGTGTAAAAAAGAAAACAACTAAAGTAACACATAAAATTGATGTTCATTAAAACTTCACTAAAAGCCCATTCATTATATCATATAAGGCAAGTATTTTCATGGATCCCACTTCATTAGGGATTGGTGAAATTATATACATAATAAACTTCATTATAAGGCAGTTTTACTATAAGGCAGTATACCCATATTATTAAC
This sequence comes from Megalonaias nervosa, assembly GCA_016617855.1. Lineage (NCBI taxonomy): Eukaryota > Metazoa > Mollusca > Bivalvia > Unionida > Unionidae > Megalonaias > Megalonaias nervosa. The sequence continues at coordinate 6,034 of JAECUM010030476.1, forward strand.
AGGTTAATAATGGTTGTACAAAGACATGTAACATTATTTCCCATATAATGCAGGTATGTCTAATAGATTCCAAGAAATGGATTTTTTTACCACTGCTACTTAATTAAGTTCACCTGAATTTAATTTGTGGTTGATAATGACCAATTATAATGTAATTTCAACTCATTTTAAGTACCTGTATTTTGTTATGTTATAAACAACTTGCATCATTATGACATTGCCTTACTGTGACAAACAATACCTCATTACAATGTGGCTTCACTAATAACACTGTTCACTTCAACATTCTCAAGAACTGTGCTATAATAAACAATACATGTAATAAAATATTTCAAAGTAAATTTATCTTAAACATTTCTATTATATAACTCTTCATTAAGTTAAAAAATAACAACAAATAAACTGAACTTCATCTGAACTTATGCATACAACATTTATCCCTACTGGAAAACCATGATAAAAAAGAACTTTAGTTTACATTATTGGGACTGAAAGAAATTATTAAACATTTAAAAACAGATAATTCCATGAAGAATTCTCGACAAAGAACTCATCTGAACTAGAAATCTGTGCATAGGGAATAGATGCCCCAACACAGTGCCTGTAACTGACCTGAAACTTAAGGTGTCCAGGTTGCCCAGTTATACCAGTACTACACAATTTAACTTGCCCAAAAATAAACTTCCTATTCAACCAGGTATTCTTAAATATCAAAGTCAACATCAAGACCTAAATATGATCACATGTTAAGTTCTTTACTGGGACACATTATTTTCCTTCTAAAACCAACTGTAAGTAATTACAAGCTTATGCAAGGCTACATTGCCTGGTGCTCATTAATTGTAACAACTGCCCAAATCAAATGAAAACCAGTAGAAAGTACAGACTGTAAATAAGGACTGTTCCAGTAAAATATACATGGGACCCAGGGAAGACACTTTTAATATAGCATAGTCACCCATAAATGTATTTAGAATTTTATATTGTCTTCATATGAAATCTTTGGTAATCTGAGTACCCTAGCATATATTTATAAAAAAGTGCCTTCCCTGGGTACCATGTATGTTTAAATAGAATATCGCTAAGAAGAGCTCACAACAGTCTTGATATATCCTTTTCATTTGAAGAGAAACACTGGTCAGCCTTGAATCAACAGTCATCTTATTGGAAAAGTCATATAAATACTGTAAATTTTCACTCACCATTTTGTATTGGGCAAGTGAATTTTCAACCCCATGTGATAGTTGAACAAATAGAACAATATGTGCTCAACTAGTAATATTAAAAAAAACAAATATAGAGGAAAATAATATCAAAGTTATAGTGCATGTACCAATCATTCACAAACTCATATCTGCAAATACTAAGTCATAGCTTTTTTTACTTACAATCAGAGACAGGTCTCCATAATGAGGGTAAAAGTTGTTGATGTAGATAAGATTTGCCCACCATGAATTTGTACACTCGTTAACTGTCTGTGTCAGGGCAGAATTCGGCTGGCTCACCAGATACTGATACAGGCCAGATATCATGAGTGGAACTAAAGTTCCAAAAATCATCACCACAATGGCATATAGTGGAGTCAGTCTGTAAGAGAAAAATATTATCCAGCAATAAAACTGCTAAAAATATTTTCCACTACAGGAATAAAACTGCTAAAAATATTTTCCACTACAGGAAAAATGACAAACAGGAGCTATCACTGATACATGGAGACAGAGAAATTCAAGTCCCAAGGGATAAAATGTTCTGTCAGGACTGAATTTTACTTCAATTCGGACATAAATAGTTACATCATGAGGATTAAAATTTCTTTGTCTCCATCCAATATTGATGACTTATCAGCAGAGAAAAAACTTCCATAAAAAGCTAAGGCTAGTGCAGATAGTGGTTTCTATATGGTTAACAAAGCTGAAATGCCAGTCATGTAAAAAATTATCCCTGCTGCATGCCGGTTGCTTGTTTATATATCCCAAATGTTAAAAAGATATATTTTTCTATCACTGTTCAAATGTGTGACAAGTCTATTCATAAGACAAGAAAATCCAACACTTAGCAATAACCTGACATAAAATTTTAAAGATCAAGTTCCCAAGGCAGTCGGAATAAGTGTAATAAATGCAATAATACCTCATATATTTTACCTTCATTTATAAATAAATAAAGTGAAAAGCAAAATTTCTTTAAAGATATATAGACCTACATTACATAACTGTTGTCTTATCCAACATAGGCCAGAAGTTTCAGTGGTGTTTCATTGTAAAAATCTGCTCACAGAGGAGGTAGAAATACTTTCTAACATTTAATTTTAAAATCAGATGCAAGAGTTTGAACTGCATAAACAATACTTGATTGTTGTCCTCAATGAAAAGGTCTGACCAGACATGTATTCAACTTTTATTCAACTCTACAAGGTTCCAAGAATGACAAAACATACTGAGATTAAACTCAAGATTTTATTTTTTAATACATATTTTTAATAATGTGACTCGGACAAAAGATGGAATAAAATTCCTTCCAAAAGTTGTATAATGTGTGCTCTAAGACTTAAAATATTTGTAATTTAAAAATTTTGCAGTCTTGAGACTGAGTTCAGTTTTCTTGCTCAAAAACTCATATAATCACAGGATCTGTTAATGCACTTAAAAAACAAACCTAAAGCAAACTCTCCCTCAAAATCCACGTTGTGATTGGATTAATGAGATCATGCTGAGTATTATTAAAATATAGTATGCAACAAAAAACTGCGAAGTTGGATACGATATGTGTAGTACATCTGTGTCATTGAAATCTAGAATTCAAGTAAAGGAACAAAAGTTATGAAAATCCCTAAAGTTATTTGATACTAATTTTATGGAAAGTTACAGACACTCAAAATGTTCAGACATCTAGCTTGAGCTCAAGAGTGTCCTCAAAAGGGTAATTTGACAATATGGGAACAGTTCTGCCTGTATATATATTCATAAAGTGCGTGAACATACCAGTAGATATGGGATACACTGAGAATATGGGAACAGTTCTGCCTGTATATATTAATCAATTGTGTGCACACACCAGTAGATATGAGAACAGTTCTGCCTGTAAATATTCATAAATGTGTACACATACCAGCAAAGCTGGGATATACTGAATTTAGGGTGTTCAGATCTATTCATACTGTTCACTGCATGCACAGATGCCTAAATACTGTACACTGCATGCGCTAATCTCTGCATAATGTACACTGTATGCATTGATCTCTGCATAATGTACACTGTAAACAGATCTCTTCATACCATACACTGAACACATATTTCTTGAACTACACACTATATTATTGGATTTCTTCATACTGCACACTGTATGCACAGATATATGACTAATCTCACAACTATATTTAAAATGTACAATTAACAAATCTATGTAAAGCATACCTCCAGTATCTATGCAGGAAATAGTAGGCCCAGTTCAGTTTTCCCCTGTCTGTCCAACTCTTGAGGGTCAAATATGACACAAGAAGACCACTAAAAGAATAACAAATAATAAAACCAACTGCAGTAGAAAGCAAAGTAAAGATTAGCCATCAGTATAGCCAAAGATACATCTTTGATTGTGGAATAAAACAGCAATTTATTAGTGAAAATTCTTAATTTTGAAAATAAAACAAGTAATGGATCAGAAAAGAAGATAATTTCTTAACGAATCAAAACTTGGCAACAGAGTAACATTTCTTCAGAGAACAATGCTATGTTTTAATTAAATGTACTGAAGAATAAGACATCTTCAAGGGGATAACTTTGTGTTTTTTTATGCCTGAAAGTAACTCTGTGGAGACAATTTTTTTTTAGTTTTATAATAATGACCAGGGTGAGGGGTGAGTAAATAATTAAACTGGGTCTCAATTTCTTGGATTTTCTAAACAAGCAACAATTAACAAAATTTAAACCCCAGCAAAATTTTCAACTGGTCAACTAAGATGCTAAACAAATGTATTAAATGTAACAAGGGTTAAATTATAAATGGGCTTTACCATACAAACATCATATTACATTATGAATAAGGCTGATATTTATGGAAAAAGTTTCTGTCTATTTCCTCAGTGATATTGGTAAGTCAATAAGAACACTCAAATAAAATGCGCATATTTATAAAACTGGTTTCCTATCAAGTTTCAAGATTAACTCACCTTAGGAAAAAGAAAGAGTCAACAGAAAAAGTGCCATTTGCAATAGCTTGGAATGTAAACCTAGCCATGATTTTGGCAGCATCCAGTAAATTGTCTGAAAAAAAATTACAGAAAATAACCTCATCAACCAATCCCTTTTTGGAAGATGTAAAAATGATCAAAAAAACAACTGATTCTGTTTTTCAGTGTGAATTCATTTCAAAGAATAATCAAAATCAAGTAAAGTGAAAGATATCTATGGTACAAACTTGTCTTGATGTCCATTAAAGCAGCAACCATGCCATATCTGTTTGTAAGCAACTCTTACAGGTTAACTCCCCTTTCTACCCACTAGGTGGCACCATTACACCCAATTTAAACCAGTTTTTTACTTGAGCAAGACCTATAAAGGATGGGGAATGGTGGTAGGAATTATTTGTAATGCAATCAGGTAAGTATTATTTGAGAGACATCATTTACTATTATTGGAGAGACAAAATTTACTTAAAACTTTGCTTTTTCCATCAAATACATTACCTGATCACATTACATCTGAAGAATAGGTAAAAGGAGGAGGAAATGCTGAGCATCCTACCCATACCTGTGTGACCTAGAAGGAGAATGATTGCTGAACTAAAAATATGCTCCTAATGTTAGCTGAGCACAATGAAAGACAATTTGTTTATACACATGTGAGGGATATCTCTGCACTTGATTATTCTGTTACCATCAAAAGTTACCCAAGCGAGTCCACCAAAAATGGAGAATTCATGTCTTGGTCAAAGGATGTGCTTCTGTATATTTATATATGAGCATAACTCCTTCACAAGGCTGTACCAGTTGTCGGCAGTCAGAATGGTGTACCAAAGACAATATATGCTTTGCTGTCCAGCAGGCTAGTGTAGTATGTTTAGTATAGACTGTACATCCATACTGCATTGGCATGGAACATCGATTGGTACTGTATCAATCCATTCATACCATACTGGTAAAATCACAAATGTTTAAATCTGGCTTGTTTTCTTAACATTTTCATGCATGGGCTGGGTAAAAGATTGCAAGCCTGTTGTGAGCCCTCATGCTTCACTGTTGGGGTCCTATGCTTATCTCCTGTGAGATTACAATTATATAAACACTATTTTTACTTACTGACATACTGATAACAGAGCTTTTTGAGTCATAATGATCATATGATATTTTAATGCCTCATTGGAGTTGCCTGTGCTTTCTAATGTATACACCGATACTGATTCCGTGCCTGCATTGGCAGGCTGGGAGGGCATCTCCACATCACCCATGACACTAATCAATGCTTCTATTTTATTCATGGATACAGTATGTTCTGGCACTGTTTCTACAGTGCTGATGGGGTGTGGGGTGGAGAGGATATCTAGACATCACCCATTAGACAAATCTACCATTCTACAATATTCATGCATACAGTACATTTTTGTGTTATTCTGCATCTTAAAAGGGGAAGGGAGAGGATATCCTGACTTCACCCATGATACTACTCTGCATTTCTGCTATACTCATGCATAAAGTATGTTCTGGTGCTGTTTCTGCATCTGCATTATGGGGGGAAAGGACACCTTCCCATCCTCCATTTGAATCATCAACAATTTGTACATGAGGTGCATGTTAAAAATCTAGCTATGATACAATGCAGCATGCCCTTGAGCTGCTTTTTCAATACATTGCACCAAATAAAATTACACTTCTTGCATTTGGCTGTCATCTCTGCAATAAAGAAGTAAAACAAACACATGAATGATACATTAAAAATGTATAAATTGAAATAATGTAGAGCACATTATTAAAACAACATAGAAGTGCAATAGCTGATAAGTACAGCACCTGAAAATTTCTCCAGTGAAATTAAATGCTACCAATCAAAATCAGATGTGGCAATAATGAATGGTACAATAACTGCAAAAATAAGAATAAATCACAGGAATTCACAAAATGGTAAATGCAACATATAAAACAACATTTTGATATACTGAAAGACAGATAATCTGAAATTTAAGTAAAAGATTTAATGGATTCTATGGAGGACATATTAACAGCATGAATGCTGAAGTAAAAGCTTGTCAAAATTAGGTATAACAGCAGCAAACTGGTGGATAGAAAGGGGAGTTAACCTGTAACAGTTGCTTCCCCTAATCTATATAATGTATAGTTTTCTGTCTTTCTCGGAGGGCTGGATTCAGAGGTAACTGAGAATGTTATCCAAATGTAATGTGATCAGGTAATGTATTTGATGGAAAGAAACAACAGCTCTGTGAGCTGGTCTTTCAGATGGTCCTTTGTATTCCAGTGATAAACAAAATTTGTCTATGTCAATGTCTAAACAACAGTCAATTTAAGCTGGATTCCTGAAAAGTAGACTGTGCCCAGATACAGGGAGGTAATTAATCTGCTGTACATACCACAGAGTGCTGCAAAACTGTATGTATGTCCCTGTATGACCCACCACATGCTGATTACACGAATCCCATTCAGACAGGCAAGGGGTCCAACAGCTGTTTTTGTGTCTACAAGCTTCTTTGCATTACTGATGATGGAAAAGCACTTAAAAAAGGAAACTATCCACCTAGCTGAAATAGAAAAGTGAAAATTGGTTCATAAGCAATTAATAAGAAAAGCAACTTTGATGGCTTGTTACTGCAGATCCCATCACCTTCTACAAAACATAATTCCCACTCCTGTCCCCACCCTTAGAAAATGGCTATAATAGGGGTCATTACCACACTTACTTACACAAGAAAACCCCTTTGTGTCGAGTCCACTTTTTCTTTCAATACTGTATATACTTGCTTTTAAGTAAATTCCAACTGAAAACTGCACAGACCCAAATCTGCCATCACATAATGCACCAACAGATCTGGGTCTGTGCAGTTTGTTAGGAGTAATCGGTAGAACAAACACAGCCCCTGATCTGCAACTGCATTATGTAACAGCAGAACAGGATCACTGTTGTTTGCAGTTTGACTTTACTTGTAAGGAAGTATATATGGCAAATAAAACACTTAAAGTCAAACTAGCAGGTGAACAGATGCATATGTACACACATAATAACATGGGTGCCAAAGAGATTACTGTTTTTGTTTTTTTTCCACTAAGGGAGGCTCCACACTGTACATTATGCTCCCTCCTGCTATGACTGCAAACCTGCATACATAAAGCCTGGTCGTTTCCCCCTCCCTAAATACACTCTCCAAATACACTCTCCACCCCACCCTTACCCCCTGGGGAGATAGCCAATAGAAACAATACCTTCCTGTATATTGTTACCAAACTGGACAAGCTAAAGATGAAAAACAATTTTTTATGAATTCCCATCCTTGTAGTTCAGAAGGAAAATGTCGTCACAGACAGAAGAAACTTATGAATGAACGTGACGAGGAAGGGCATTACGATATTCCTGAAGGTAAAGTGTGGGATAAGAACTTTAATGTAAACAAGTTTCAGGGCCTGGATAATATACCAGTCACATGCACTCTTTGCATCTCTGTCAAGTGGTCAATCAAGGGTCAGAACTGATTTCCAAAGGTTTGCCCAATTAAAAGAATGACTTAGAAGACATTGTGTTATATAGTGGATATTAAAGGAGTACTCATTTCAAAAATTATATTTATGAAACAAGTTCAGTAATTTTTATCTTTGCAAGCTACTGCAAGAAAAAGATATAAATTATTAGGCAAGTAACAAACATTTCAATTGAAATGAGCACCAATATAAGATTTATCACCTCAAGAACAATACTGATTTAATTTCATCAAACTGCAGAATAGTGTTGTGAAATGGCTTTGAAATACACCTGGATGTCTGGGTCATAACACTTTCCTTTGCCAAATGCTATTTCATTTATCTGAACAATATTTATTCAAGAGAACATCTCCGCATATAATTTATAACAATACAATATCTGAGGGTTCAGTAGAAAGCTGGCAGCTTGTTGAAAACTGTCTTGGAACACTACTACAGAAAATTTTAATAATCAATAATTGTCTACTGACTTAATGTTAATAGTGTATATATATATATATATATATATATATATATATATAT
>JAECUM010030479.1:0-12359 GCA_016617855.1 Megalonaias nervosa
TTTTTTCACAGATCACGTGGCGGCCTCTAGTAGTCGAGTGGTCTAAGGCGCTCACCTTTCCGAATCATAGCCATCTCAACTGTCTGCGTGGGTTCGAGTCTCACGCTCGGCTAACGTGGGTCCGTGAGAAAGCTTGCTAGTAGCTTCTCGTAGGTCGGTGGTTCTTCCCGGGGTTTCCCAGGGTTCTTCCTCAAACAGTTATACTGGCCGCCATGCATGGCCTATCTTGTGTTGAAAAAAGGCGTTAAACCCAACAACAACGGAGTACGTGTCATACTCATGACCTGTCAGCTAAAGTCACAGTTCATAGGAAAGGATGTTTAAAAAAAGTACTACAATAATATTGGATATAACGTTTATTAAAGATAAAAACAACGTGAACCAAATTTTATATTGTAACTCTTACGACGAAGCAAGTTATATAGTGATGATGAAAAATTATTTGAATTTGAATGAAGCATGCACTCGTAACAATGCATTTTCAAAAACAGTAAAAATATTAAAATTTGTATAATGTTTATAAATTTTCCAAGGATGTCGTCAACTGCATAAAAAAGAAATGTTCGATATTTTGCTATCAAATCTCTCAAGTGAAAAAATAAGTACTTCTAAATGTCTTATGTTAATTGTTGTTGTAACACTGGTTTGCAGTGCGGTAACTTCAGGAATAAACTGTCACACAGTTACACCCACAGTACCCTATCTCCTAGAGAAAAGAGTAGCTATCAGACAGGTCTAAAGCGCTCAATGCTTCGGATCACTGCCGTCTCACCCCTGTATGCGGGGTTCGAGCCAGTGTGGGTATGTGAGAAAACTTGCCAGTAGCTTTCCTGTGTTTTCTCGGGTTCCTCCTCCGCCAGTTATACTGGCCACCGTATATAGCCTACCTAATGTTGAAAAATGGCGTTAAGCCCGACAACAATGAAAATGTAAGCCCATTATCGGAGAGATTCTGTGTTTATAATTGCAAATTGCATCAAATATTTGACTAATGTCCTTGAAGTGTCGGAAAATTTAATTTTCTTGTAGTGGGAATCTTAACTGAGTAAACTGTAATAGTCAAAATAAAGCCCGATAAAAAATGTTCCTTTTCTGAAAGGACCATTAACTACCAACTTCTTGATTTAGACTATTTGAAGACAATAAAGGCTGTAAACTGCAATAGATAGACATAGAGATAGACAGATTATCATCATTTTAATGTGTTGGTAGAAACCAATTTTATATAGCAACAATACTGACATGAATATGCATATAATTATCGTTTCAAAATGGGCTATTTCACTTGATAAGTTATGAATTTCCACTTATAGATTATTTATAAATTAAAGATAATATAAATATAAATATTAATAATTCCGATTTTAAAATGAATCTCATCGAAATCATCTTCTGCTTTCCATTATTTAATAGGAAAGAAAAGCAAAAGTGGAAATTCAGTGACGAGAGAGAAATTAATTTTAGCTGGATGAAAACCTTCAACCTTAACTGATACCAAATCACCTAGAGTGACCCGGTTAGTTATAATGGTACGCATACACCTTCCATTACATTTGTATACAGTCTTATACGATACCAATGATATAAAATGGCAATATGCCCTCAAGATAAGATACTGTACAAGAAATTTCTTGAATATGCAGCATGCACATAATGTAATCTATTCTTCTTAGCTCGGTCGTTCATTCTCTCTCTCTCTCTCTCTCTCTCTCTCTCTCTCTCTCTCTCGTGGTAACAAAACAGAGAAATAAAACTCAGATGGACATTGAAATAATTCTAAAATCATTCAAAAGTCCACCTTAACCTCGTTGGTTTCATCTTTTCTATGGACCAAATTTGCAAAGTACAGAGAAAACTTTGATGAAAATGGGATTTCTCCCGGCATGTACCGATGTGTCTGAATCTACGATGGTAAAATTGAGAGAGAGAGAGAGAGAGAGACAGAGACAGAGACAGAGAGAGAGACAGAGACAGACAGACAGACAGACAGAGCGACAGACATAGGCCTATATGAACATTCTTAATGTGAGTAACAATAGTACCTAAAGCAAGCCTCGTTTCCATTTAATGAAAAATGTCTACATCTTGTGGTTTAACAAAGAGACCGCATACATACAATCCATATATATAAAATGTAAAACATTATGGGTAGATGTGTGGACCCTTAAAGAATTCGATCTGTTCAAACCGAAATCTCACAGACTGGATGTCAATGTAGCAAATGTGTTTATGAACTTTTGCACCACTGAAAACAGTATATGTGACCAGTCTAATGTGGCGTATACTAACCCAGTTGACGGTGGGTCGAGGTAGAGCGATTATTCAGCCTCAGAATTTATACGCATGTCAAAATAATAGGATGCACGGAATATGTGCATATAAATAAAATGTGGATACAAATCAGTGAAGAGTAATAAGAAAGTATTATATTCATGGGTTATTCAAGATATGTATATTTAATCGGCATTGTTCGTTAGTTGGTTTTTATAATGTTTGCATTTCAATCTATGCTGTTGATAATGTAACACTGTATGTTGGCCTTAACTTTGTCCAAAATCGAATTTATTTAAACTTGACCCCCCCCCCACGATTTTTTACTCGCGATATGTCTGTCTGTTCTGTGCATAGCTTTGAAAAGAAGTAATGTTTATTAATTCGGGCTATGGAAATGAAATACATTACTTTGGACTGTTTCTGTTAGCATTTTGGTCGAGTAATTAGGTCAGGTTTATAGCTGGTTTTAGAAAATTCAACGTAGCAATGCCAATAAATAGCAAGAGAAACTAAGCAAAGTAAACTGATCGTGTTAAAAATTACTAAAGTTCAGCATTTTATAAAATATAAGCTATCAGGTTGAAGAGAACCAACAATGAATAGGATGGAATATGTTGACAACTTCTCGTTTATGGGAAACATTACTAAAGACTGTAGAAACAGATTATATGCCGGGGAATTTCTAGAGAATCCGGTTCTAGCAGCAAGTTGACGTGTTGTATACCTGACGATAAAACTACGTGTGGGACAACTTCTTGCAAAATTGGAAACATGGATTAAAATGCAGTATTATTTTAAGGTATACATTTCCATCTTTTATATAATGTATTTTTTTTTTTTATTCTAAAAGATAGGCCTACATAGTAAACAGGATTTTCTGGGTTACAAGTTCAAGACGGTCATGGAGTGGGTCTTCATGTGGACATTTAGAAATCACATTTTCATATGCAGTTAGGGTAGACATGTGGGATATTTTTGAACACTTGATGAATATCCTCTTCCTTCATAAAAGGACGATCATTCTTTCTTGATAAAAATTGGGTAGTCGACCAAAAACAACACGTCATCCAATGTTTACAGGAATGTCGTATCATTGAGCAGAATTACTCGACGCGCAGAATTGGCCGACATGGTGGTATGCCTAGAATACCTGATATATACCGCATTCTATATTATAATTACCCTGATCTGGAAATACAAATTTCTCTATAACAATAACATTCATGGAAATAGAGACTTGAGTTTATAGTGAAATTTGAAATAAGGATATAGTCTTGGGCTGTATTATTGTAATCCAACAAAAGACTGCTGGGACATCACCACAATACGGGCGGATTTAATTCGAAATACCAAAAGTTCATTGTTTTACATTTTCACGTTATATTGTAGGGAAATAAATTATTTACTGACGTTTGCAAAGCGTGTTTCTCCTTGTTCTTTCTATTAGTTATTGAAAGGCCAGAGATTCGTAATAAAATGCAACTCGGTTTTTATATTGAACCTATCCATCACTTACTGCTTTCTAGTGTCAACTCCCCAACTTTGACCAGATCCCAGTCAACCTCTTTCTGTCCTGTTGCCATGGAGACGGTGCAATGAACTTTCAGGGTTATTGACTCCAAGTGAGTTCTCAACCTAACGCAATGCGATACGAGGACTGAGCTGCAAAAAACAGATAACAACATTCTAATCTTATCCATGGCATGTACACATCTACTATTTAATTTTATAAATTACTGTAGAGACATCAGACAGATAACAACATTCTAATCTTATCCATGACATGTACACATCTACTATTTAATTTTATAAATTACTGTAGAGACATCATACAGATAACAACATTCTAATCTTATCCATGACATGTACACATCTACTATTTAATTCTATAATTTACTGTAGAGACATTGGGTTGTTTCTTAAATAAAATGTTGCAAGTCTTCATGTCATGTACATAGGTATTATTTACTTTATAAGTTATGGTAGATATATCATGTTCCTTGTAAAATACAATGTACAGAAGGTCAATCTGTTCCGTAAAGAGTTTACGAAAGAAAACCAGTTCTCGCTTTGTGTGGCTGCAAACAGACTCACCGTGTTTTGTTGTTTTAAAATCAAAATATGCAAAATTGTTTAACGAAGATAATTTAATAATTGTGTTAATATCCTCTGTAATTCATCCATTGCACCAAGAATTATTGTTGAGGAAATACTAACTGAAAGGGAGATGTATACGGTCATGCTGAGAGAGAGAGAGAGAGAGAGAGAGAGATGCTGCTCCCACAGCTCCCACAACGATTCATATGCATGCAGTCATCTTAATTTGTTTAGCCATCATAGATTTGCCTTGTTGTCTGTTACTGGTCTTGTATTATATAAGAGGTATTTTGTCTTCTTACTGCTTTTGTATCATATTAGAGGTATCTTGTCGTCTGTTACTGGCCATGTATCGTATTAAAGTTGCCTTGTCGGCTGTTAATGGCCTTGTATCATATTAGAAGTATCGTGTCGTCTTACTGGTTTTGTATCATATTAGAGGTGCCTTCTCGTCTGTTACTGGCCTTGTATCATATTAGAGGCATCTTGTCGTATTACTGGTTTTGTATCATATTATAGGTACCTTGTCATCTTACTGGTCTTGTATCATATTAGAGGTGCTTTGTCGTCTTACTGGTCTTGTATCATACCAGATGTGCCTTATCATATTAGAGGCATCTTGTCGTCTGCTACTGTTTTGTATCATATTAGAGATATCTTGTCTGTTACTGGTCTTGTATCATATTAGAGATATCTTGTCGCCTTACTGGTCTTGTATCATATTAGAGGTATCTTGTCGTATTACCGGTCTTGTATCATCTTAGAGGTATCTTGTCGTATTACTAGTCTTGTATCATCTTAGAGGTATCTTGTCGTATTACCAGTCTTGTATCATATTATAGGTACCTTGTCGTCTTACTGGTCTTGTATCATATTATAGGTATCTTGTCGTATTACTGGTCTTGTATCATATTAGAGGTATCTTGTCGTATTACTGGTCTTGTATCATGTTAGAGGTATCTTGTCGTATTACTGGTTTTGTATCATGTTAGAGGTATCTTGTCGTCTTACTGGTCTTGTATCATATTAGAGGTATCTTGTCGTCTTACTGGTCTTGTATCATATTATAGGTACCTTGTCGTCTTACTGGTCTTGTATCATATTAGAGGTATTTTGTCGTCTTACTGGTCTTGTATCATATTATAGGCATCTTGTCGTCTTACTGGTCTTGTGTCATATTATAGGTACCTTGTTGTCTTACTGGTCTTGTATCGTATAGAGGTATCTTGTCGCCTTACTGGTCTTGTATCATATTAGAGGTATCTTGTCGTATTACTGGTCTTGTATCATATTATAGGTACCTTGTCTTACTGGTCTTGTATCATATTATAGGCACCTTGTCGTCTTACTGGTCTTGTATCATATTAGAGGTGCCTTGTCGTCTTACTGGTCTTGTATCATATTAGATATGCTTTATCATATCAGAGGCATCTTGTCGCCTGTTACTGGCCTTGTATCATATTGGAGGTATCTTGTCGCCTTACCGGTTTTGTATCATATTAGAGCAGATACTTATCTAAACAATTGGATGAAGCACTGTGTGTATGGGGATTTGCTCGTTGTTGTAAATACTGCAGCTGTGGAGTTAATTGTGGGATTACGTACTGTAGATGCTGAGTTAGTGGTGAATATAAATTCTACAGACTTGGAGTTTATTGGTGTAAATCATAAAGACAGATGGTGATTAGTGATTGTCGATAATAATGTGATGTGGGTGTAAATACTATGGACTGGGAGGTTAGTAATGGATGTAAATACTGTGATGTGGTTGTAAATACTATGGACTGGGAGGTTAGTAATGGATGTAAATACTGCGAATGATTGCTGTTAAAGAATCTGCCTCTAACCTTAATGACCACACAGTCACACATATTTGAGTTAACTGTTATTTAATATTTGAACAACCGATGTTGTCATTGTACAGCTCCCTACTCATACAGTAACCTAGGTCTGAAAATCTTTAAAACTTTGAATTCAATTACCGACGTATCGTTACTGCAGAACTTTCGAACCTTAAATGACTTTGACATAAGTAAACCTACGACTCTGCACATCCAGTACAACGTTATTCCATTACAAAGTTATTCCAGTACAACGTTATTTCAGTACAACGTTATTCCATTACAACGTTATTCTAGTACAACGTTATTCCAGTACAACGTTATTCCAATTGCGTACATTGATTCAGTAGGAGTTCACGCAAAGGTGAACATAGTTGATATGAAATTAACTTTTGCGGTACTGTACCAAAGACATGTAGTTTCATAAGAGAAAACATTAGACTGATACTTACAGAAAATCTATAAATCCCTTAAAATGCAAGTTTGCAAAGTTAACCAGACTGTATTCTCTGCAATGACTGTACTTGTTCACAAGTTCAATAGTGCACGCACAGACAAAAATAGTGCAATGACTATTCAAGAGAATTCAAATGACTTTAATTTCGACTAGTCTATTTCGCTGAGCAGTTTTACCTGGGCATACAGTCTGGCTTAAAGAGAGATTAAACCTGGCACATATATATGTTCCAATATACGGGTACTAGTGTCCATTGCTAGTATACAAGTATCTTTGTATGACTATAGTAACCAAAGTCCATTCGCCTATCTATCTTACTAACACCACAGGTGCCCGATGCGAGCATAATGACTTAAAAGCAATAAAACAATCATACCTAGTGACCCAATTACCTCTTATTACTCCCACCAACCGTTCTGTCTATCATACTATAAAATAGTATATTATGATAGTGTCCTATATCAGAAGGGGTCACGGGGGTAATCTGAGGTAACTTTGTCACTCGCTTATATATTTCCTTTAGTTCTCTTACCTTCATCTAAATATTAAGCTGCGTGGAGCACCTGTGATTCGTACTCTCTCTCTCTCTCTCTCTCTCTCTCTCTCTCTCTCTCTCTCTCTCTCTCTATATATATATATATATATATATATATATATATATATATATATATATGTCCGCCCAGTCCTTTTACCCCTAACAGTATCCCTCTACACCTTCATGACTACTACTACGAATATTTAGCAGTTTATCCAGTCCCTGTACCGCTAATAGCATTACTCGACCACATCTTGACTACCACTAATATTTTTACTACAATGAATTACTGGTACTTACAGTGCTACTACTACTGCTACTGCTAATGCTACTACTACTACTTAAACTACTACTACCATGTCAACTGATAGAGTAGCAAGCACATCAACTTTTGCTGCTGCTACTACTGCTACAATTACTACTGCTGCTACTACTGCAACTTCTACTAGTACTAGTACTACTGTATCTACTAATAGAGCAGCAAGTAAAGCATCTTTTGCTGGCACTACCACTACTACTACTACCACTATGACATTATAAATTAATGAATAAAACCACAGTTGTGTGTGGATCCAGCTGGCCAAATGATCTTTACAGGCTATCAACATCTCACCACTGTTTTGCGTGGTTCGATCCTTAGGGCAGAGAGGGTATGTGAGAAAGCTTCCGGGGGTCGATGATTCTTCCCGGGCTTTGTCCGGGTTCTTTCTCCACCAGATATACTGGATGCCATATGTAGCCTGCCCAATCGCTGAAGAATGACGTTAAACACAAAACAAATTTTTCTATCTCATTGGTGGTTTTCGTTTTCAAAATCGATAGGCTCACAAATAAATGTGAGGGTGTGCTAATACTACAGTCATACAACTTCATCCGGTCATTCATTGATTCATTCATTCATTCATCTTCAATTTCTACTTTCTATTTCAATAACAACATAAAGAAATTGTAGAGATTCAGGAGGTCATGGCATACAGTTACGTATGTAAATCACCAACTCATACATACATACATACATACTTATATACATACATACGCACATACATGCATGCGTGCGTGCGTGCTTGTGTATATACATTACATACATACATACATTCATTTTTGTATTATTATTATTATTATTATTATTAATATTGTAATGGCACCTCCCAATGGATGGAATAACGCAAGCAGTTCAATTTAGAAGGAATTAAGGTCCAGTTGTAAAATCAAAATTATCTACTCTACGTCCTGAGGACAGTGTTATATCGTTATAATGTTGATGCATTATCTATGGACAAAGCATTCATTCGGATACGCTGGGTTGTCTACCTCTTCTTGGGAAGGGAACACGGCTTCCATTTCTGCGGTTCATATAGCCAGTAATATTGTTAAAAGTATAGTCAAAACGCAGCCAACAAGAACAACAACTACCGTTAATATTCCAAGTGTGCCAATAACGTGTCAATAATTTTGTTCCG
The DNA here is from genome assembly GCA_016617855.1 of Megalonaias nervosa. Taxonomy (NCBI): domain Eukaryota; kingdom Metazoa; phylum Mollusca; class Bivalvia; order Unionida; family Unionidae; genus Megalonaias; species Megalonaias nervosa. The sequence goes on from JAECUM010030479.1 coordinate 8,665, forward strand.
TTTGCAATATGCGAAACCGTAAGGTTAAAAATGAGAATAAAAAATCACAAGACGAGGGCTATTTTGGTATATTTAGAGAATCATCAAAATTACTAGTCCTCTCACACTGAAATGCAAGTAAATACAGCAATGTGGTTTGCTAGGAGTATACTGGTAGATAAACACCTTTAGGTTTCGGCACGAATGACGTTTTAATTACATAACGGTGAAGCAAGACAATTTTTCACTAAATATGTCAATATGGACTCTTGTATAAATATTTACGAACAATGTAAATTGGGTTTAGATTGTAATTTAGTTGCTACTGTTTACAAGAAACTAAAATTACGTCAGGCTGTAATAAAGTTGAAAACTATATAATTTTGCAAGTTAATATTTTTCTCTTCTATTTCATAAAACACTGTGCAGAGTGAAACATAAGAACTAAAAACTTCATTTGTGGTTTTCAAAATAGGCTAACCTAGTGGAAAAGTGTCTAATTATTTTCTTCTTTGCACTTTAGATAGTGTGTTTAAGTGGTTAGTGTGTATGTTTAAGTGGTTAGTGTGTATGACTCGGATGCGGAAGATCGCGGGTTCGAGCCCCGGACGAATCATACAAAAGACTTATACAAATGATACTAGCAGCTGCCTCTCTTGGCGCTCAGCATAAAGAGTTTTAGTGTTAGGACTGGTCGCCTTGGTGTCAGGATAATGTGACTGGGTGTCAGGATAATGTGACTGGGTGGGGCCTCAGAGTACATGTCTGCGGCATGATGCCCCACTGCTAGACATCACAATAAGCTGTCACACTGCAGACATCATAGTGATATGACTGAAAACTTGTTAAAGATACGTTATCAATCTAAATCTCGCACACGTAAAACTGGTAGTCATCATTATCATCATCATCAACATCATCTTCTTCTTCTTCTTCTTCTTCTTCTTATTATTATTATTATTATTATTATTATTATTATTATTATTATTTAAGAGCAGCCGTAGATACAGTGACTCCTATCCCAGGAGGAAGATGTACAGAAATATTTCAGCCTCATATTGAATATTAAACAAAACAAAATTGTCAATTTAAAAATAAGGACAGTTTAAAACTGATTCTATACAACAATTGTCAAAGACGGAGAGACGGATGTCATGAATCGGGTACACTGTCTCTATTGTATTTCAAAATCAAATGGAAATAATCAACTTAGCACCAAAAGATAAAAATCCATTAAACAAATCTTTTCTTTCCTGAAATAATTTAATTAGATCGTGCAATTGTTATCACTGTAAGGAAACCCATTATGCCGTCTTATATGTACACGGATATCCTGCCAATGTCCACAGATTTGGATTGCCTGTTAAAAACCCGTCTTATATGTACACGGATATCCTGCCAATATCCAAAGAATTGGATTGACTATTAAACCTGCCTTAAAAGTCACATGTATTAAACAACAACCTGTCTTTAACTGTAACACGTGCTGTGAGAAATGAATTAGTCTTATCCATAATAGGAAAATTCAGCAAACAAGAAGAAAGAGAATCAGAATGTACCTAAACTACTGAACGGGTTTGCACGCATGCGTGGATGTAATTGCAGAGCTGAATGGGCGTGTATGCATGCATTTACCCTAATAAAAAGGTGTATACGAATATATTTGTGTAATTACATTGCTGAATGGGCGTGCATGAATATATTCATGCAACTGCGCTACTGAATAGATGTGTATGGATGTTTGCCATTGTAACATTAGAGTAGAATTTTGAATTCAGTGTCAAAGAAACGGTCCTGGAGTTTGATTAATGTTTTAGAGGTATGGTCATGGGGTGGCCTTGTTGGATGGGTAACGACAGCAAATAAATGCTGAGAGGATGCATTGGTCAGTAACTTCGGTATCCTGTTCATCATCATCGTAATTGAAACCTGTCGTCCTATTAATGAAGATGGTGTGAAATAAAACTCTAGGTCGTACCTTGATAAAAATACAAGAGCTATTTTTCAAAAGGGTCAAGAAGCGGGGAAGATAGACGAGTACTGCTGTACCAGAGAAGTCAGTCTCTACGACTATGCTGTAATACAACTTACCCCACTCAACTACGGCTTATTGTATTCCCATTTACCGCAGACAATTCTGCCTGGTTGTATTCACACTTACCCAACACAACTCTGTCATATTGTATTCCCGCTTACCGAACGACTCTGCCTAAATGTATTCACACTTATCCTGTACAACTCTGCCTTACTGTATTCACACTTAACCAACACAACTCTGCCTTGTATTCACACTTACCCCACACAACTCTGCCTGGCTGTATTTCGCACATGACTCAGTCCTATTGTATTCACACTTACTTACATGAGTCCCTCATATTGTATTTACATTTACCCATACGACTCCGCCCTATCGCAATTTCCATTAACCGGCACGACTCCGCGCTATTGTATTTACATTTACCCACACGACTCCCCCTTATTGTATTCACACTTACCCATACGACTTCGCCTTATTGTATTCACACGTACCCAACACAACTCTGCCTTACTGTATTCACACTTACCCACAAGACTGTTTTATTGCATTCGCACGTACCTACACGACCCCGCCTTTATTGTATTTACAATTCCCCACACAACTCCGCCTTTTGTATTCACACTTACCCATACGACTCTGCCTTGTCGTATTCACACTTCCCCACACGACTCTGCCTTACTGTATTCACACTTCTCCACACGACTCTGCCTTACTGCATTCACACTTACCCTCACGATTCTGCCTTATTGTATTCGCATTTGCAAACTACATATTTAGTGTATTGCTTTCATAGACATAAATTTTGTAAATTATGAAGACAATTTGTTTGCTTATTTACAGAAAAGGTAATTGACAACGTTTTAAAATCTTACCTTATCAGCAAAGCAGGTCAGCAATTGAAGGAAATGTGGGAGTCTTTAGTTGAAAACACTGGCAAGACGAATGACGAGAGAGTCGCAAGTATCGGGTTACGTGTGCCGGCGCGTTCGTATCTATCTGATTTTGTTAACTAAATGTGTTATGTCTATTTCGATGTCTGGGTAGGTCATATGACAAATCACACGGGTGCGCATCTTTAACCGGATTCGTGTTATCGTCTCCATGCTTGTATAGTTCAAAATCTGGTGCAAGAAGGGCCCATACTTGGCCATCATGAAGGTGTTATCTATATGGAAATTCGTGTTAACGCCGTGTGTTCATGCAACACTATAAGACTCACGGTACTAATTCAGTTCCCGTAGTAAACCAATGCAAACACCATGATCTTAAAAATTCAATAACTTAAAATTTTTGAGTGCTCATTATCAAACCTATATTTATCAGTATAGATGAAACCTGGATGTCAACTTCTGTGTATAGATAAGGATATGAGCCGCGGCATTATCTGGACCTGCATGTGTGTGAAACATGTGCTTTCAATTCCGCATCAAAGAGTCAGGTGCTAATTATAGTAAGTGTTTCAAGTTGAAGACTCTTAAAGGACTGAAATTCCATCAATAAAACAATGTCTCTCTTTTTTTCACTTACAACTAGGATAAGATCTCAAAAGATTGTTTTTCCTAAAAAATAACATACATTATTAACCAATCCTGGCCAGCCAAACCAGTATATACTCTATTTTATGTACACCCATTTCCACGCTGGAGCCCATATTTCCATATCATTAGTACCGTGTGTC